>PVKZ01006309.1:0-37096 GCA_004027375.1 Macroglossus sobrinus | reverse complement strand
AAATGATCTATTCGCATTTCCAAGACCAAATACAGAAAGGCATTTGCTGTAGACGAAATCGTGTCCCCCTAAAATGCGTACGTTTTGAAGCCTTGCCCCCAGTGTGAGGGCTTTCAGAGGTGGGGCCTTCGAGAGGTAATTAGCGTTAGGGGAGGCTATGAGGGTGGGCCCCCACGATGGGGTTAGCGTCCTCATACAAGGGACACCAGAGCCCTCTCGCCTCTGCTGCTACTTGAGGTCACAGCGAGAAGGCAGCTGTGTGCAAGCCCCGAGGAGAGCTCTCTCCAGAACCCCGCCACGGCACCCCGTTCTCAGGTCTCGATAGCCTCCAGAACTGTAAGGACATAAATGTCTCTCATTGAAGACACCCAAGCAGCCGAATCCAGCATTCAGGAAGTCTCTGTTGAATGACCAAATGTATAATCTCCTGTATGTCCTCCAGGGTTAGCTACGTTGTATAATCTGAGTGGTCTTGGATGATTTTTTATAGTCCAGTATCATATTTTTTATAGTATTTTTATAGTATTTGTCAGGCTATTGTGATGTAGAGTTTATTAAGCACAACTTGTCTATTTTTCTTGGCTACTCTTATCGCAAATCCTTCTTATGGCTAAACTTTAGTAAAAGATCCATCCAGGCAAAGCCCATAGGCACGGCTGGCCACCTGGTCGGGTTTCCTAACTGACCAGGCTTATCTATCAGACAGCTTTTATTTTATTAAAAAAAAAAAATACTGGCCAATTATCTGAATTGTTTAAAAGTTTCATCACCAGACAGGCAGAAGCTCAGAGCCCTCAACACCTCCATGGAACTGCGCGATTCTCTGTAGAGCGAATTTATTCAAGTTAATTCTAAAAATTTCCATGACTTTTTTAGAGGCTAAGAAAAGATGTTTTAACAAGAGGTCTAATTTTTTTTTTCAGTCATCACAATTCTTATAAAGATGAAATTTCTATTCCTCACGATCATCTATTTATCTTTTCATATACGTAAAAGCTAAAACTTAGGATTTTCCTTATTTATTTACTTATTTATTTATTTTAAAGTCTATTAGGTTATCTGGACAACTTCATGTGCCAGAGACAGGCAAATAAGGTCAAAGTCACCTTTTTCTGGGCATCAAGTTCAAGACTCTGAAGTTGTATCTTTGATTGGTGGTCCCAAATCGCAATCTCCAGTTTGTATATATAAAAAAAAAAAAAATCCAGTATTGGAACCTGAGGTCACCTTCAATACATTTCAGATAAAATCCTGATTGTCCAAATTACATCTACATGACTGAATGCTCAGATACGCTGAGCAGTGACTGGCATTCTACTAATAAATGCTATTGACAAATACTGAGTCATTGCTATGCGTCAGGTACTGTGATAAATATTTTAAACACATTATATAATTCGATCCTGGCAAAGACCCTCTGTGAGGCAGCTACTGTCCTTACCCATGTGACAGCTGAGTAACCGGGGCTCTCAGTAACTCCCAGGAGGTGCTCATTCGCTCATCGCTGGTAGCCCGTGGCGTCTGTCTTATAGTCCCAAAGCACTAGTACCAAAGCACTGGTTCTAGCTTCTCGCAATATTACCCAGCTTCTTGGACCTTGGAACCTAATTTACCAATCCCCATTTAATCTTCATTACTCTTTCATTGTGATCATTAGCTAGCGGTCAGCTTCAAGTTTATCTGGTGAAAATGCCCTTGTTTGCAAATATATATATATTTTGAATTATTCTTATCTATGCATGAAACAGTTGCCCTAAGGGAATTACATGCACTAACCAGTTAGCCTGCTCCCAGTTACTTATATGTTTCAAAGAAATAAAATTGCCACCCACCAAACGTGTCCACTCCATGACAATACAATCATGACAATGTCGTCCCCGTAACCTGTGTCTGGCACACAGAAAACTCTCAGTACATGTTTCTGATTCAATAAATACTGTAAACCTCTAAGTTTTCTTTAATTAAACGTCACCGGAACTTGAGACTAGCCCCCTCCGCCTGTCTCGGAGTGGTGACGTTGCATTAAATTGAACCTTTATCTTCCGCTAGTTTATAATTACAAGGTGGTGGGGACCAGGATCTTCCTTGAGGTGAGTGCTGCTTCGCTACGCACAGAAAAGGCGGGACAGCGCACCCTCTCTTCCACGGGTGCGTGACAGAATCAGCTCCGTGCATAACGCAGGACCAGGAGGTGCGTTATCAGAGCCGTGAAGTTCCAATGGGTGAATCTCTTCGGCTGAAAACCAACCCACCAGCCCATCTGGTGATGGGAAGGAGAAGAGGGTTGGCTCAGGTGCTAACTATAACCACTCAGGGAATGTTCTCTGCACTGGGGAGCGCCCCCGAAACCCTGACCCAGCATCCGTCCTCACCCATCCTCCCCTCTCCCCCAAACCCCGCACTCCAGGATCTCAGGCAGGCCGAGAGCAGAGCCCGTAAGAGGCCTTGTTCCTCTGCCAATGAACTGCCCTTGACCCCCAGCTCCCATCACGGCAGCTTCCCACCTCGAGAACAACTTAAACTCCCACCAAAGAAACCAGTTTGATGGATGACAGGCCTGCCTCTCACTAGATGTCCTCGACGCTAAAATGTCTTTCCCCTCTACCCCTTGAGTGAACTATAAGACACGTGCTAGCTACTTCTTGGGTGCTCTGGATGGTCGGTTTTCATTTAGTTAATTCGGTGAAAATCTTTCCGCGGTTTCCTTTTATTCTGTAAACCCACCTTAGCGCAATCGCTTGAGTTCTATTGCTTTTAAACATCGCTATTAGAGTATGTACCAGGGCGAACGTGCCCACTGGTCCCGTGTCATCGGCGTGATCTGGGAGCTGGCTAGAGACGCAGGTTCTGACGCCCGAGCCCAGAGCTAGTGAGAGAACATCACCAGACGTCCAGGTGATGCGTATGCAGAGGAAACGTGAGAATCGCTGCCCCATCTTCTCAACACACGCAGGTGGGCGCGCCGTCCTCTCTCTGAAAACAAATGCCACTTGCTGGATGTCTCTTATCTGCCTCTCTCTCCCTCCCTCTGTTCCCGCCCCTCCGATCTGCTCTCCAGCTCCTGTTCCACAGACCACGGTGCAAGCCCCCACCATCCTCTGCTCTGTCCGCCCCCTGCACGGGCTTCATCTTTCCAAGTTGCATTTCCTACCAGCTGGCGGCCTCCTTCCGACCCCTTATGCATCCTTCCATCTCCAGTAAGAGGTCATTCATGAACTGGGGGATTTCTGCTTCGGGTCACATGCACGGGTTTACGAGAGCCTGTCCTTATCGCCCTAACAACCAGAACAGGCCAAGGTAAGGCGAACTACGCACCGATGTTTAAGACCCATCGGAGAACTGAGGGCACAGAGGAGCCTGGGCAGACTGAACTTGAACGTGAGGAGCTCCGCGTGGAGGAGAAGAGACCCGTGGGCGTTTGGTGGAATGGCCGACACCTGAGGGGTCTGTGACCAGCAGGGATGAGGGGCACGCAGCTGAAATGTGAACAGACTCGTCAGGGCTGCCTGAGGGCCCAGCAGCTGCGGCCACAGGAGCACGTGTCTCCCTGCAGTGACCCAGCAGCCCTCATGTAGGGCTGGGGCGATCCATCCACCTGACATGTGGCCAGAAGAAGGGCTAGGAGGAGATCTGGAGCATTCTGGGCTTTCCCGGGGACAAAGGGTGGGAGGGGATCTCCAGGGGCACAGAACGCAGGGGCAGAGGGCAAAGAGAACTAAAAAAAAATGCCGTCCACTGGGCAGAAAGCAGGGCCAGGCTGGCTGCCCACAGTTCCCTCATCTGTGAGCTCGCTTCTGCAGCACGGGCAGATCGCAAGGATGTCAGCAGTGCTCAGACCCCGGGCCCTGCTGAAGGGACAGCCCTAGAGCCCCCCTCCAAACATCTGAAAGCCCCAGGGACCAGAATCAGCCTGCAGCTGACAAAGCCGAGATCCAGACCCGTGAAGACGGACTCAGCCTGCCACAGAGCGCCGGGCTTGCTCTTTCTGGAAGCAAATGTTCTTTACTTCGCATTCTACTTTTCTCTTCTACAAAACGTGTGACATGCAATACCAAAAAAAAAAAAATTCAAAACCTATGGGGAAGCAAGAAAATGTGTCTCGTGGTTAACACAGAAAAGAAGCAATAGAAGCAGATCCAGAGATAAGGTAGACGTTGAAATTATCGAACGGGGATGTTAAAATACGAAATACCTATGATATAAAACTGTTCAAAGACCTCCTGGAAAGTAAGGCAGTATGCATGAAGAGACAAGGAATTTTGACGTCGTCGTCGAAACTAGAGAAAAAGAACCATGTGGAAATGCTGGAGATGAAAGAACACAACAGCAAAAATAAATTCCTTCTATGACTCAACGGCGGAGGACACTGAGCATGTGACAGGGTTCAGGCTCGTTTCAAACAACCCAACACGCGTGTAAACGGTGTCCCAGAAAGAAGAGACAGGAGACGCTGTGGCAGAAGAAATCGTTGACGTGTGATTGGCTAAGACTTACCAAAGTTGTTGAAAAATATCAACTTGCGGAACGAAGAAACTCAGCACACCCAGCAGAATAAATACAGAGAAAACCACACCTCAAATCATAGCCAAACTGCTGAAAAGCAGCCAGAGAAGAAAAAAAAAAGAAAAAGACATAAATATAAGGGATTAACGATACAAATAACAGGTACATTTCCACCAGAATCCGTGGAGGCCAGAACATAACAGAACATCTATCAATCAAGTGAGAAAAGAAAAATACGGCCCAACTAGAACTCCGTTCCCAGGGAAAATATACTCCAAAAACGAAGATGAAAGAAAGTCATTTTTTTCTGCATCCATCCCCAGCAGTACGACGCTACAAGAAAAACTAACGTTTTTAAGTTTTTCGGACTGAAAAGAAAGGACACCAGGAGGAAATCTTTTAGATTTGCGAGAAGATGCGAAAGGCCTCAGAAAAAAGGAAAGAGATGGGTCAGCGTTGAAGACCTTTCAAAGGAATGTGTCTACCTACATCTGTCTCTCTCTCTCTCTGTGATATTTTAAAAGACTGTTGATTATTTAAAGCAATCCCGCTGTATTATAGTATGTGGAGAAATAAAATGTAAGATAAGCGCAAAGATCGAGGGGGAACAAACAGAGTCATATTGTCGTGAGGTTCTGACACATCTGTGAAGCTGTATTGTAGTATTTTTTAGCAGACTATTTGTGGGGAGACCGGGATAACTTAAGAATACAACGCATGATCTCTAGAGCAGAGATTCCCAAAGCATGGTCCCCAGACATACATCGGCACCGGCATCTGATATGCAAATTTTTTAGCTTTATCACAAACCTACGGAATTAGAGACGCTGGGGGTATGGTGCAAACATCTGTTTTAAGAAAACCTCCAGCTGTTTCTAATGCATGTTAAGTTTAAGGACAACTGTCCTCGAACAGCCACCAGAATATACCACCAAGAAGCAGAGCTAAAACGGGGGGTAAAACGAAATGATGAAAAGTTGCCACACGCCCAAAAGGAGGCAGGAAAGTAGGAGCAGAAACAAAGAGAAAAATGGGATAAGGAGAAAATAAGTACCAAGATGGGAGATTTAAACCCAACCATATTCATGATTGCCTCAACTAAATGTATAAAACTCTCCAATAAGAGGCAGAGATCGTCAGATCGATACAAAAGCAAGATCGAACAATATGCTTTTTTCAAATATACGATTCAATTGTAAAGACACTGATCAAAAGCCCAAGAGTAGAAAAAAATCGTAGCATGCAAACATAAAATATTAAAAAGCAGATGTGCTTATGTTAATATCAGACAAAGGAGACATCAGAAAAATAGTATCAATCCAAAATGGGGATGAAACAGACTAGAATTCCAAACTGCGTAAAGCAAAAATTGACAGGAACTGACAAAAATCTACACGCATAGGTGAAGGGATTTAAACACTCCTGTGTCAGTGGTCATAAGCAAAATAGACCCCAAACATCAGTAGAGAGCTATATTTGAATAGCACTGTCAACCAACTTGACCCAATAGATTTGATAAAACATCGCACCCAATAACTGCAGAATACACAATCTTTTCAAACCCACCTGGAGTGTCCATCAAGACAGACTACGTTCTGAGCAACAAAAGACGTCTCAATAGATGTCAAAAAGTTAAAACCTCATAGAGCGTATAGTCTGACCCAATAGTAATAAATTAGGAATCAATAATAAAAACATATCTGGCATTACATCCACACAAAAACATGTACACACGTGCGCACAGTAGGTTCATTTCTAACAGCAAAAAATTAGAACAACTCAAATGTCCTTCAGTGTGCGAATGGCTAGACAAACTGTGGCTATGATGGGATACAATTCAGCTATAAAAGAGAAACATACCATTGATAGATACAACCACTTGGATGGATTTCCAGAGATTATGCTGTGTGGGAAAAAAGCCTCAGAGTTTATGTACTATAAAGGTCCACTCATAAAACATTCTTAAAATGGTAATATTATAGAGAGAGAGAGCAGATGAATGGCTGGCAGGCATCATGGGTAGGGGAGGGGGCAGGAATGGGTGCAACTACGAAGAAGGGGTGGCATGAGGGGACTTTGTAGTCATAGGACAGTTTTTCATCTTGATTGTGGTGTTGGTTACATTGATCTACACATGTCACCGAATTGCATGGGAATATCCACACGCATACACACACGAATGAGTGAAAATCTGAAGCCTGTGATTCGTACCAATGTCGAGTTCCTTGTTTTGTTATTATTACAGTCACGTAAGCTGTTGCCACTGGAAAAACTGGGTGAAGGATATACAGAACTTCTCTGTATTATTCTTGTAATTTCCTGTGACGACGATTTTTTTCAAAAGAAAAAGAAAAAAGTTTTGGAAAAGTCACAACACTCTGCTAAAGAACCCTTGAGTCAAAGAAAAATCACAAAGACTATTAGATCCTATTTTGACCTGATTGACACTAAGGAAAATACAAAAAGCAAATATTGTGGAACGCTATGAAAGCCGTGCTTCAAGGATATTTTTTAGCTTTAAATACTCATGTAGAAGAAAAGTTGAAATCAATGATACTACATTGCATCACAAGAAACTAGAAAAAAGCAGAGCAAACTGAATCCAAAATAACTAGAAAGAAGGAAATAAAAGAAAAGAGAATGTTGAAGAGAGATAAGGTGAACAAACAATATAGAAAATGCATAAAATCCATTTTCAGATCTTTGTAAAGCTTAATAAAATGATCAGTGCCTTAGTAAGGTGATTAAGAAAGTAACAAAGAAACACAGATTAACAAAAACATTTTTAAAAGAATGAAAAAGGGTTACTACTATAGATTACACAGACAGTAAAAGGATCAAAACCTTAGACCAATATACTGACAAATTTAAATAAAATAGACAAATTTCTTAAAAAAGAAAAATCGCCAAAAATGACAAAAGAGTAAATTTAAAAATTTTTAAAGTCTGATAACTATTAAAGAAAATGTATTCATGGTAAAAAAAAAAAAAAAAAAAAAAAAAAAAAAAAAAAAAAAAAAAAAAAAAAAAAAAAAAAAAAAAAAAAAAAAAAAAAAAAAAAAAAAAAAAAAAAAAAAAAAAAAAAAAAAAAAAAAAAAAAAAAAAAAAAAAAAAAAAAAACCACAAACCAAAAAAAAAAACACCTTCCCCAAAGAAAAAGTCCAGGGTCAGTTAACTTGTACTATTTGAGAAAGAAACAGTAGAAAAGAGGAGAAAGACTATTTCCCAAGTGCTTTATGGGCTTTATTCTGATACTAAAATCTGTCAAAGATCACAAGAAAAGAAAGACTACAGGGTATACCCTTCATAATCACAGACATGAAAAATCTTAACAAATATTAACTAATCAAATCGAGCAGTAAAAAAAAATGCATTATGATCAAGATAGACTTATCTCAGGAATTCAAGGCTGGTTTAACAACCAAAAGGTTGTCATTCATAATATTAAATAGATACCAGAATGGAAGAGAAAAAATACGATGGTCTCGTTGGATGCAGAGAAAGCATTTGACAAATTCAACACCTTTCATGATGGATCCTCTCAGCAAACCAGAAATGGAAGACGACTTCCTCAGCTAGATGGAGAGACATGGCCAGCACGTAGCATCACACACGTGGACACAACTCTAGGTAGCTTGCCCCTACAACTGAGTGTCGTCTGCCGAATGGGGATATCTGTACCAGTGAATGCGACCAGGACCAGCAGCCTTTCTAAGCACTTCAGAAGATCCAGTGTGCAGATGCCACGGATTTCTTGCAGGTGGAGACAAGCGAAAAGGACCACACTCTCTAGGGGAGACCATATTTTCAAGTTACAGATCAGGGTTCACTGGGAAGAGTGAAATCAATTCAGTAAGTCAAGACCAGAATTATTTATTTTTTTAAATAACATTCATTCAACTGCACAATATCAGAATATATCAAGGGAAAATACTGTTGAGTGAAATTTTCACTTCTTCCTAAGTGGCTTAACTTTTTTTTTTAACTTTTTTTTTTTTAAGTGATCAGTGGTTACTCAGAAGTATGAAAGAGAGGGTAGTAATTGATCATTGCTAGGGGCCAACAAAGCCTTCTTTGTCCTATGCTTAAATGATCTTAAGGTGTGTGTGTGTGTCTGTGTGCGCACGCGCGCGGGCGTGTGCATGCATGTGCACACGTGTTCAATCATATATATTTCTTACTGCGAACTGCAATACAAAACTTTGAGCCTCTTTCTCATTTTACTAGGGATAGATATGCAGCCAACGAATGTAAAAGTTATATTTGTATTTCAGAGGGTTTTATAATATATTTAACAATATTAAGCTATGTTTATTCATGTGTCTTTTCTGGAGACCTATTTTTAAAGGGAAATGATTTTCCCAATTCAACTATTCTATAGATAAGGTTTTAAAGAAACTAATCTTGACTCTGAAGTTGAATTCTCTAAAGCTATGTCAAAATAAAATATTTTAGAACTAGCCATAGAAAGCAGCCCCATGAATTCTAATAGCTGGGATAAATACACTAGGATACACAAGGTTATTTATAAAAATTTTTTTAAAGTTTATCGGATTACTACTAGCAGCGGTTTAAAATCCAAAATATTTCACAACACCTAAACTCCTCCTCTAAAGAACCCTGTTTTATAATCAATAAATCTTCACTAGCATGTGCTCATTTAACCAGTATTAGCCATTTCCACAAACTCTAAACAGAGGGATGAAATAATAACAAGAATTATCACAACAGTGTTTGATCAGGGTGTACAGAATGAGCTACATTCTCTGAATTCATCGACAAAACCTTTAGGAAATTAAGGGGTTAAAAAAATTTGAGATTCCATAAAAAAATGATAATCTGAGCGAGAGGTGTGGGTACTCGTCGAGCGCTATACCAGCAACAGAATGGACTTCCCAAGACACAGCGTCCACCCACTGAAATGCAGAGCCCCGCTAGAAAAGAAGAGAAAAATCTGTCCTCGCTTGGTACAAAATTAGTCTCCCTCCACACCTGTAAGACGCAAGACAGAGGGAGGGCTATAAAATGCCAGGATTCCCCAGTGCTATATTGCACAACTCCAGAGGGCGCTCTCACACCCTCTGCAACGAGGATGGCTTCCCCCCCCCACCTCCACCGGAAGTTGAGCAGTGCACACCCTGAACACCCGTCCCAGGCAGCCGTAAGATTAGCCATTAAGCACACAGGCTTTGGAGCCCCACAAACCTGGGGTCTGGTTCCAGTTCTAATTCCAGACTGTACAGCCTGGGGCTGGGTATTTAACTTCCCTAAGGCTCAATTTGCCCCCAAAAGACACACTCTATGTCCCTAGGACTTAGGCACACACAGTGGCTCTTCAGATGTGTGACAGAAATGTAAAAATGAGGTGATAGTGAGGAGTAAATGAAGCAACACACAATATTTGTATGTAGAGTCTGAAAACTAGCACAGGATAAGCACTGAACACATGTCTACAAAAAAATGACAAATATTGAGATGCTTCAGGATGGAAAGATGTATGCTGGGAAGGAATGACTTTAAGAGAAATAATCATAAGCTATTGAGAGAAGAAAAACATAAAAATAATACAATCAGGATATAATAGAACTTGGGTACCGTGGGGATAAGGCTTGAGGCTTGCGAGTACAGTGGGAACGAATAAAAAGGTAGAAAATGCATATATTTGGTTATTTTCAGTTGTAGGTCAGGTAATGGCAAGAAGCATGGATAACTTCGACCGGTTCTAAGCATGATATTGTCACCGGTTCTAAGCATGATATTGTCACGAGCCCCGAACCACGGAGGCGGGGAAGTCCTGGGTTCGCTCCTGGCGTGGGGTGGGGAGGGCGGCCAGGGAGGGGGCAGCTGAGGGGACCCGTGTCCCTTCCTCCCCACGGCGCTTCTTTCCTGCTGGAATCGTGATTCTGACGCAGTCGTGACAACTCTGGGCCCTTAGCAGAGGAGCACCCTGGAGAAGGTCACCCTAGATTGCCAGCACAGGCGCAGGACGGGCTGCTGTGTCGCCTGCCTGCCCGGCCTGCGGGTCTGCTGCAGGAGGCGGCGGCGCAGGCGTCCCCTGGGGAGAGGTGGCGGGTGACAGCAGCCGGCGGAGGCCCATGGATGGAGGGAGAGAGGGAGGGATGGAGGGAGGGAGGGAGGGAGGGACGCAGGGAGGCCGAGCGGGCCGCGCCAGGCAGCAGCTAGGAAAGCAGGCATTTCTCACACTTGCTAATGAGCTTGACGCTCGAGAAACATAAACAGGAAGTGGGGCGACCGGAGGAAATCCACTCCCAGCCCCGCCAAGGTGCGAAGCCCGGCTCCCCGGGGTGTCAAGGTCACGGCCGGTCAGCACGGACCCCCCGTGGCGCGTCTGCGCCCCATCCCAGCTGGGACCTCCCCGCCCTCCCCCAAACCTTTTTTTTTTTTTTTTTTGGCAGTCCCTCCCCGCAGCCAGGTCACCCGGCGGCGGCGGCGGGGTGAGTGGCCCAGGCGGTGGGAAAGGCGGACAGTCATCTCTGGACTCGCCGGCGGGGGGCGGGGCGGCGCAGGGCAGCGCAGAGGTCAGTGAAATCCCCGCCCGGCTGCATTTTAGTCACGAATTTCCACCCGCTCCCTCCTCCGACTGCATCCGTGGGGCCGCGGCCTTGGCCTTTGGAGCCGTTGTCCCTGCCCCTCCGGGCCGAGCGAGAAGGTCACCGAGGCCGGACCTGTCCCGGGGGGAGGTGGCGGCGGCGGGGTGGGGGGCCCGCGGCGGGCGCCCCACCGGGGGAAGGGGGCGCGCGTGGAGGGGGCCTCTCTGCCCCGGGCCCTCCCCCTCCTCCGCTCCCCAGGCCTCTCTCAGTTCATACGAAACACAATTAAAAAACAAAACCACAAAACCGCAAAAAAAAAAAATTATGTTTTTTTTTAAACCTTGTCGTTTCTCTCTGCCAGCCAGTGGCCCCGATATACTGTTCTCAGGCTGCCTTCCCCCCCTCGTTGCCCAATCTGTCTTCTTCCCGGGGGGCGGTGTGTGGGGGGGGGTTCCCGAAGATTCGGGGGCAGAATCCGTGTCTCTACAACTGGCGCCGCGCAGGGCGCAGGGCAGGGGGCTGCAGGGCGCGCGGTGACCGCCACCCGGGGCGCCCCCCTGGCCCGCGCGCACACCGCGCGCGGAGCTGGCTGGAGGACCCCGCGGGGCGCGCCGCCGCCCGGGGGTCTGGGTGCCCGCGGGGCTGCGCAGGGCGGCCCGCGCCCCGGCCACGTGCAGCGTCCCGCCCCGGCCGCCGCGGTTGTGTAACGCTGCGGCCGGAGGGGAGGCGACCCGGACGCCCTGCTCGGGAGGGGGCAGAGCGGGGAGGGGGGGTCCCGGCTGGCGCGGAGGGTGGGGAGGGGCGCGCCCGGGGGTGCGCACGTGGGCTGCGTGGCGCGCGGGGAGGCGCGGGGGGCCGCGCCGCACACGCTCCGCGGTCAGGTGCGCGCGGCGTGCTCGCCGGCGGCCTCGGCTGCCCCTGCGCTTGGCCGGCCGCCGGCTTCCCATGGGGTGACATCCGCCCCGCCCCTCGGCCCCTCCCCTCCGCCGGCAATTCCTGGACGCGGGGCGGCGGGGTGGGGGCTGGGCAGCCGGGACGGAAAGAAACCCCAGCCTCTGGGGAAGGCAGGAGGGGGCCCGGGCAGCTCCCCCGGCGGCGCGCGGGCTCCGGCGAGCGGCCGCGCGGGGGGGGAGGAGGAAGAGGGCCGGGCCGGAGCGCGCGAGGGGATATTCCTCTCCCAGCTTGAGTCAGACGCGGGCGGATCCGTCCTCCCCCGTCCCCTCCCAGGAGACGGGAACTTACTTCATTTCCCTGGGGCAGGTTCGCCCACGTTACCACCACCGCCACCACCCCCCCCCCAACCTCCCTCCCCCCACCCCCCGGCTCCCCTTCCAGCTTCCGCGCCCCCCGCCCAGCTGGGCAGCACCGAGGCCGCGCCGCCAGCCACCCCCTCTTCGGGGAAAGGCAGCTGCACCGCAGACACCTGGGGGCCCGGGCCACGGGTGGGGGGGTGGGATGGGGCCCCCCCTCACAGCCCCGGGAGCGTTGTCCAACACGTGAGGCTCATGTGACGCAGCCGGGGGAGGGCGGGCAGGGCGCTCCTGCCCTCCCCGGCAGCGGCCAGACGTGCCTGGAGTCACAGGGTAGAACACGTAGCTCCAACCCACCCACTCGCTCCCATCTAACCCAGCCCGCAGTCTCTCCATTACACCGCGCTGGTACCCCCCCCCCCCCGCCGCGCCGCGCCCCGCTCAGCCCCCGCCCCGGGAGGCCCCCCCCCGCGCTGCCTCCCGCCTCCCCGCCCGCCCCACCTCTCATTCACTTGGCTCGCACGGCGCAGACGGCGCAGGGAGCACACACCGCCAGGCTGTGCGCCGAGTCGGAGCCAGAGGCCGCGGGGACACCATGCACGCCCCCAACTGAAGCAGCAGCGCCTCGAAGCCGCAGCTCCCACCGCCAGCTGGATCGCGGGGAGCTCGGACTCGGAGGAAGCCTTGCGCACAGAGCTCCGGGGACCCCTCTCCGGGATCGTCCTCGCCAGACGCTCTCCTGCAGACAGGAGCGCACAGTGGCCCCGGCTCGCCGTGCCATGGAGCGGATCCCCAGCGCGCAGCCGCCCCCCGCCTGCCTGTCCAAGGCGCCCGGACTGGAGCCCGGAGACCTTCCAGGGTAAGTGGGCGCCCCTGGCCCCCTCGAGCCTCGGCGACAGCCCTCCTGCGTCTCGCGCCGCTCCTGCCTGGAGCAGCCCCCCGGCGCGTCTGGGGGGTTCTCGCCCGCCGGGCTCCGGAGCAGCCGGGGCGCACGCAAACTCACCACCGTTCCCGGCCCCTCTCCCTGCAGGATGGATTTTGCGCACATGTACCAAGTGTACAAGTCGAGGCGAGGAATAAAGCGCAGCGAGGACAGCAAGGTAAGAGCCCCGCGCCCCCTGGGGACCCCAGCCCCTAGCTCGTGCCGAGTTTCCAAGAAAAGTTTTCTCACTCCGAGGCTGCGGGGTGTCTGCCAGGGGCGGGCTCGGCGAAGAAGGGGCCAGGAGGCGGTTCGGGGTGGGACTCTGCCCCCGCCGGTGGGGGGAACTCCTTGAGCGGTGGGGTGGGGAGAAGAGGGGCTTCTCGCCCGCTTCCCTCGGCACCCACCGCCTCACCCGCGCGCCTTGCAGGAGACCTACAAACTGCCTCACCGGCTCATCGAGAAAAAGAGACGTGACCGGATTAACGAGTGCATCGCGCAGCTGAAGGATCTGCTCCCAGAACATCTCAAACTTACAGTAAGTGAGAAGCTGGCGGCTCTCCAGGCCGGCTCGTCTTGCAGAGGGCGGGCGGGGGTCACGCGCCGCCTGCAGGGCCCGCGGGGAACTGCACAGCGAGGGCTGGATCCGAGCCGCGGCGGCTCGCTCCGTTTGGGGGGTACGCTTCCCCCCCCACCTCGCGATCCCGGGATTTTCTGGAAGCCTCATGCACACGAGGTGAGAACCGCTTGGACGTCTCCAAGTGGGCTCCAACATCAGCTGGCCTTCCTTTCCGAGAGAGTTTTTAGATTTTCCTTCTGGTGACTTCCAGGGATCTGGAGTTTTCCTGACTTGAGCAAAGCAAGCAACAGAGATTTTATTTACCCCCTTTCCCCCCCTTTTTAAATATATATATTGTTTTAAATAAGAGGACTTGTTTTGATGTGTGATTTTTTTTTTTTTTTTTACATCCTGTCCTTCCTTTGCAGTCGCCAACAGCTTACTTGCTTGGCAGCCTTCGATTAGGGAAAGGGGGAAAAAAATAGTATTAGAGGAGGAAGAAAAGAGCCTGGATGAGCAGGGAGTTATGAAAGGGTGTCAGGAAAGGAGCAAGGGGAAGCCTCTTGGCTGCCAGACTGCAGGAGAGAAGTCCCTCCCCGGGCTGCCACCACTGCAGAGAACTGTTAACTCGATTCCGCTGAGTTAAGGTCAGCAGCGGCTGCCGGAGAAATTGATCTGTCAAAGCTTTGTCCTAAGGTAGCAGCGGCTGCTTCTAAAATGCCTCCCAAGATAGGTGGTGGCACTCCCTGTTTATTCTTTAATCAGAAACATATACATATATATATATGTGTATGTATGTATTTTTTAATCTATACATTTCAAATTCAATTCAGCCAACCAGGAAAAGCCATTCTGTTGTTTCCTTAAGAGACACTTTTCTCGCTACTAGTCGGCGTCCCAGAGCCGGGCTCGGTGCTGACGGAGACTCTCTTGCTTGCAGACTTTGGGTCACTTGGAGAAAGCCGTGGTTCTTGAACTCACCTTGAAGCACGTGAAAGCCCTCACGAACCTCATCGATCAGCAGCAGCAGAAAATCATGGCCCTGCAGAACGGCTTACAAGCTGGTGAGTGCCTGCGCCTGCGCCTGGCTGTCGTCTCAGGAGGGTTCTGGCACAAATAGAGAGCCCGGGGGGAAGCGTCCCCCCACAAGGGATCGCGTGTGCACGCGCGTTGTCGTTCCTGAAAGGTCAGGCTCTTCATGGGGGGGTGGCACTGTGTGCCCCCTGCCCTAAATACAGTCCGTCAGATGATAGATAAAAGATGTCTGTGGCATTTTGGCTGAAGAGTTTCTCGGGGTTCTGGGAGTCTTCTCCCCGCTCCCCGCCACTGCCCCTTTTAAAAATTTTTAAAACGCCACGGCACCTATAATTTGCACCGTGGGTGTTTTTACAGTCGGTCTGCTCAGCCCTCTCTCACTGGCGAATAAAAAATGAGGGGTATGCCCCGGAGTCTGTCTGTTCCTCTGCTTCCTCATGGCTGCGTGTGTGGCAGGCTCCTGGCAGGGTGACAGCCGGAGTTTTTCCTACATTCGTGTGGTTCCCTGAATAGCCACTAGGTATCTTGGGTGAATTGCACAAGCTCACGAAACCACTGAAGTTTCATCATGCGTTCTGTTCACTTCCAGAGACTCACACACTCACCTTCTAACCTCCTCGTCTCACGGCTTCCAGATAATACTGTACAGAGCGGGGGAGACATTTTTCTGCCCACTCCCTCCTTCCATTCGTCTCCGCCCTCCTTCCCAGGGCTAGTGGGCTGAGGATCACAAAATCCTAGCGCGTGCTGCTGTCACGTTCCTCACTGAACACAGAAGGACGGCCCTGCCTGCTTTTTTTTTGGGGGGGGGAGGTCATGGATCAAACACATAGAAAAGGCTCAGAAGTAGCCTCTCTATTAAAAACAATGATGGCATGATGGCAACAGGTATAAGCCCTTAAAAATAAGCTTACTCAAGGTGACGTTCTCCCTTCATTTCTCTGATCTCATGACCGGTCTCTGTCCTTGCCACCATGAGACGGAGCTTCTCACAATGAACTCTTTGGTTTATGAACATACTGGGATGTTCATTGCTGTGTCACTCGTAATGAAAACTCGGGAGCAGCTCACAAATTCAACCAGAGGGGAAACAGTCCATGTGCCTTAATGGTGGTCTGTTTCCATGACGGGCTATTATGCAGCCGTTACTGTCATTTCATCTCTGGGATTATGGAAGATTTTTTATTATTATTATTTTATTCTTTAGACTCTTCAGTGCTGTTTACATTTTCTCTGCTCAGAGCCCTTTTCTGAGAAACAGAGGCACACATGAACAAAGAGGGGACCCCCCACCCAGCCTTTGGGGCGTAGGGAATCCCACGAGGCCTCACGAAACCGCTTCCTTTGCATCCTTGTTGACCCAGGCGAGCTGTCGGGGAGAAACCTGGAGGCGAGTCAGGAGGTGTTCTGCTCCGGCTTCCAGGCGTGCGCCCGGGAGGTGCTGCAGTACCTGGCCAAGCACGAGACCAGCCGGGACCTGAAGTCGTCGCCGCTGGTCGCGCACCTGCACCGCGCGGTGTCCGAGCTGCTGCAAGGCGGCGGCGCCGCCTCCAGGAAGCCGGCGTCCGAGCCGGCTCCCAAAGCCATGGACTTCAAGGAGAAACCCGGCCCCCTGGCCCAAGGCTGCGAGGGCCCGGGGAAGAACTGCGTGCCGGTCATCCAGCGGACTTTCGCCCCCTCCAGTGGGGAGCAGAGCGGCAGCGACACGGACACGGACAGCGGCTACGGCGGGGAATCGGAGAAGGGCGACTTGCGCAGCGACCAGGCCCGCGGGCTGGCCGCGGCGCAGCGGGTCGGTGCCATTAAGCAAGAATCCGAAGAGCCCCCGACGAAAAAGAGCAGAGCGCAGCTGTCAGAGGATGAAGGCCATTTCCCCGGCGGCGGTGGCGGTGGCGGCGGCGGCGACCTGCTGGGCTCGCCGTTCCTGGGCCCGCACCCGCACCCGCACCCGCACCCACACCCGCACCCGCACCAGCCTCCCTTCTGCCTGCCCTTCTATCTCATCCCGCCCTCAGCCACCGCCTACCTGCCCATGCTGGAGAAGTGCTGGTACCCCACGTCGGTCCCCGTGCTGTACCCCGGCCTCAACGCCTCGGCCGCGGCGCTCAGCAGCTTCATGAGCGCGGCCGACAAGGTCCCCGCGCCGCTGCTCCTGCCGCAGAGACTCGCGTCCCCGCTGCCCGCCCACGCGGCCGTGGACTCCTCCGCCCTGCTCCAGGCGCTGAAGCAGGTCCCTCCTCTGAACGCACAAACCAAAGACTGAACGCTGCGGGGTTGGGGGGCGGGGGGGCCCGCGGCTTCGCTCCCCATCCTCCCGACGGCGTCCACGCAGAACGGAACAAGGCAAAAAACCGTGTTTGCGAGTGAGGCCAGGGCGACCCAGTGCGTGTGCCGAGATGGCCTGGGGCGCGCGCGCGTGTGTGTGTGTGTGCGTGTGTGTGCAGAGTGTGCGTTGGTTTGGGACGTGACAGCTCCTCTCGGCCTAGGGGAGACATGAGACTTTAGAGGGGCGGCCTCGGACCCCTGGGTCTTTCCCGGTCCAGCAAATGCCCCCCCACCCCCCTCCACCCCCAAATCGGCTGGATTTTCAAAAGCTTCAAAGTCTCCGGCGGTGAGTCAGTGGAGGCTTGGGGAGCCGGGTCTGTCTGTGGCTTTGAGAAAAAGGTACTTTCAAAACGAGGGCTTTCCAGAGGGCGGTTCCCAGCCAGCTCTCCTGGCCCCACCCTCCTCCCTGTCACTGTCTCCCTGACTCGCCAGACAGGGCCCAAGGGGCAGCCGGAGCAGACCCGAGCTTTCTGCAGAGGGGGCGAGGTAGCAGACACTGGCGGGGTGTGGTGGTGGCTTGGGGAGCTTCCGCGGGTCAGCGCCCCACCCACCCCTGCCTCCACGAATAAAGAGAATGTAGTCCCCTCCTCGGCCTGTTCCTGAGTGACTCGCTTACTATGTCACCAAAAGGGCCCACTGGTCCAGGCCCAGCCGCCAGGGGCCCGAGGGAGAAGTCCCCGGGGACCCCTGACACCTGTTTCTAGGTGTCACCTAGAAACAGTCTTGCTGTCCAGGGAACCAAACCGCAGGTCTGAGAGATGCAGACACCTCCGTTCCGAGCGCCCCCAAAGTGCATCAAGCTGAGTTTCCAGCAGAGCTAGACCCAGTTCGGTTCTCCCCTAAAACTCCTTATAACCAACCAAGCTTAGCGAGCTTCTTAAAGGCCTCACCAGCCCTCGGACGAGAAGCTCCTCTCTGCGGGCTGATTCCCCAGGCCCGACAGCAGACGGGGGCGTCCTTCCGGAAACGGAGCCTGTCCCCAGCAGAGAAGCTGCGTTTTTGGTCGAGTCCTCGTCTGCTGACTCGCCCAGCTAGCCCTGCACCAGCTTTTCCAAACGCACTATGCCTGAGCACCGATTGTGTGTTAACTCTTTCTTTTCCTGTTCTTATTTTGGTTATCAAGTCGTTGCCTTTATTTGTAAAAACTGTTCTAAATATATATTATATAAATATATGGGAAAGAAAGGAAAATGTTTCAGATGTTTATTTGTATAAATTACTTGATCTACAACGTGAGAAAAAAAATGAATGTATTCTTGTTTTTGAAGAGAAGAATAATTTTTTCTCGAGGGAGAGGTACAGTGTTTATATTTTGGAGCCTTCCTGAAGGTGTGAAATTGTAAATATTTTTATCTATGAGTCAATGTTAAGTAGTTGTTTTAAAGGACTTAATAAAATAATCCTTTTCCTGTGGAAGAGAAAGGTGGTCTCCTGCATTCTTTAAAATAACTCGATCGTGAGATGAGGCCGTCTCGGGCTGTCCCTCTCATCTCGAGGCACCGACTAGTTTAACCTCAGTGTCATTTCACCCAGCCTGTCCCACGCCTTGTATTCAGACAGAATAAGCTTAGTCAATCTAGTAGACAAATAACTTGTTTTAAGTTTTGTTTATTTTTTTAACTGATGCTTGCCAGAGTTGTAACCATCATCCCAAAAAAGACAATCCCCCCACCATCCCCTGGTCTGCTTTGGTCATGGTCCTTAGCACCTGACAAAATCAAAGTATGAAGTCATGGGCCTGAGTGACTGGGGAGCCTGGTGGGGGTGCAGGCAGGCTGAGAAAAGGGTTCACGAATCATTACGCAAGACTAATAATTTTCGCTGGGGTAGCAACTCTTCGCCAAGGCAGGCCTAACTTTTCCCGAGAGGAGAGCGAGGTCTAAATGGATTTGCCACATCCTGTCTCACTGCTGCTGAAGGCAACATCCCATAATTATTTTCTACATCCTTCCTGGACTTCCTCTCGCTGGGTGTGTTTGTGCGTGAAGTGAATGAATATTCGTGTTCCTTCGTCAGGCCGGCTCTTATGAAAAAGAAAAAATTCCGTGGGAAATGACCCGGTCGAATATTTTTTGCCTCGCCCCACCCCGGCTCGCCTCCCCAGAGGTGTCCCGACGTTTCCTGATGGCCAGTGAGTGCCATGCTCCAGACCCCACAGTGTCTCAGCCTTCCAGAACCCTCTGTTGTCTGGGGCTCTGGGGCAGGAGCCTGCCCCAGGCCCCCGGCGGGCAATGAGCTGGGCCAAAGCACCACCTGCCTGCCCTGGCTTCACATGTCATCTTCCCCGTCTCCCAGAGCCAGCCGGCTGGGCAGAACATTGCAGAGTCCGAAAGTTGACAATTGTCTGCCATTGCCCCGTGGCAGCTCGGTGTCCCGAAAGGAATCAGGACGTGAGCTGAGGGGCTCATCAAACCAACTGGCGTCTGTCACCTCGCGGGGGCGGCTGAAGGAAGGGTTCCCAGCCCTCTCACCTCCCCCACAGCAGGCAGCCGGCCAACCCTGTGAGCTCCTCCTTCCCCCAGCACCCCCGGGGGGGCCCCTGCACCCCTCCACCAACCGCTCGGCTCTTCCAGCCAGACTTGCTCATGGGTAAAAACCCAAACGAGTCGAGTTTATCCCCGGGGACGGAGCACGGGGTTGACATCAAGACGGGACTCGTTTTGCACGCCCCTCTCTCGGGGCCGTGTGTGACTCAGGGAGACGCTGTGGGGACACAGGAAGTGGTTGGAGCAAACGGAACTAAAAAAAGCTTTGAGGGTTCCACACGGCATCAACCCAGAAGGCTGCTCCTGGCTGCTTCTGCCCCTGTCGAGCACCCCAAGGAGCAGCTGTCCCTCCGCCCCGCCACCTCGCCCTTCCTGCTTGCCCTTGACCTTCCTCTGGCTCCCGGTCCCAGCAGGTTCCAAGTCGCTCAGAGGGAGACAGAAGTAAGGGGGGGATGTGTGCACCCCAGTCGTTTTGCCCATCGGAGACACACAGGACCTCTGTTTGAAAGGGGTGCGTGAGCGTGAGGGGGTGAGGGCTGGGCTGGGGCCCCCCAGAGGCGGCCGGGGAGGGGGGGGCCGCCAGGGTGCCCTCAGACAGGGCGGGATCCGCCGGGATGGGCTTACCCAGCGCTGACCTGCCCGCCTGTTGACACAACGTCACGTTTCCGACTGCAGCCCTTTCGTGTGCGGCCCAGGGCTAAAAGCGGCTGCGGGTTCCTGGAAGCCGACGTGCCTGGCACAGCGTCAGCAGAAACCTGATCCCCAGGGAAGCTTGGCTGCCGCGATCGCTCGGCTCCCCCCACACACCGCCCCCGCGCCCCCCCAGACTGGGCCTGGCAGCCGCGGCCGCGCCGGCGGCAGCACCCCCTCGCACCCCGCCGGCCTGCGGGGGCAGGGCAGGGCCTGGGCGCAGGCTGGGCGCGGGGACCAGGGCCTAGTTAACAACCAACGACAAGGCAGCAGCTTCCCACAGGTCACCACCGCTCGTGAATGAGCCTCACAACCCAGCAGAGCCATTCCAGGGAGGCACTCTTCGAAGTCACGTTGTGGAGATCGGGCCAAGCTCAGAGAGGGGAGGGCATTGGCCTGAGGTCACACAGCCTCCAGGTCACCCAACTCTTAACCGGGGTGTGGAGGATGTTGGATTGTGGCCCTCCTTAGTGGCTTTCACAGAGTCTGGTGGTTTAATAACACCAATAATAATTCAGAATAACACAAATCCTGACAAAACCGCGACGGACAGCAAACACATTCGCAGTGCTGACTGTTTGTCAGGCTCATCCAATAACTCGATTGTCACAGCGACTGCAGGAGTTAGACGTCATTCATATGTCCCTTATATGATTCACGAAACCCAGACACAGAGAGGTTAAGTAACCGGCAGAAGGTCACACAGCCTAAGGGCCGATGGTGAATCAGAATTTAAACCAAGGTAACTTGGCTTCAGAGCCTTTCTCGCTAAATAAAAATGACAGTCACAGCGATCATAATAGTCATAACAGCAATAGCGGTAAAACTAGTAATAACTGCAGCTGTTATGACCGTATTTTGAGCACTTTCTCTATGCCAGGCACTATTAAGCACCTTATGTGAATTATCTCTACTTCCTGTAGAAGCTGGGAGGGGTAAATAGTAAGATGCCCGTTTTCAGAGCTCAGAGAGGGGGACTGGCTCGTCTGAGGTGACACAAAGGTAAAGGACAGGGCCGCGCCCTTGCTTCTAAATGGAGCTGCTGTGACAGTGACAGTGACAGTGACAGTCGGGCTGAAACAGGCGTTATCTCATTGAATCCACTAAATAGCCCCGCGGAGTGGCTGCCATGAGCCCAGCCCTCCGAGGAGCTGACCGAAGTTCAGAGTAAAATTCTGTGCCCAACTCTTTATTTGCTTGCTCACAAATGCCACGACACCGACACCGCCACCGCACATGACTCTCGGGGCATAATGGCGGGGGCGGGGGTGGCCTGTAGGTTGACTGTGCTGAGAACCAGAATCCAGTGGGTTCAAGGAAGTCCTGTCTCAAACAGAGTGTCCTGGGGTGGGGCGGAGACCATGCTTTTCTCAAATCTCTCTTAAGATTAGGGGCGGGGCAGGGAGAGGGGTCTGGGCAGTAGCTACACAGGTACCATGTAGGGCCAGGCCGGTCCCGAGGGAGGGCATTGGGGGTGGAGGGGGAGCCGAGATTGAGTTTCAGCTCCCTGGCTGGAAGGGAACCTGGGCCACTGCTGCTGTCCCTCTCTGGTTCCCTCAGCCCACCCACGCCCCGGCCCAGCTGTCCAGCTGTTGGCCACCTCCCCAGGATTGGGGTCAGCAGGGCCGGTGTCTCGGGCCGGAGCTTGGCACAGTGCTGGTTTTCTCCCCAGGCCCCTGGGTCCCGCTGCGTGGCTCCCGGAGACAGAGTGTGCTGAACCCCCGAGTGGCTTCATATAAAGACTATGTGTTAACGGGATCGGCGTGTTCCCTTGAGAAGTCCCCAAGGTGCCACGTGGCATGGAGCGGGGGAGGCCTTGGACTTCTCACCCTTCCTCAGCTGGAGCAGCTCCCTTTTCCTGTCTCATGTATTGTAGTGGTTTGTTTAAACAAGAGCTCCCTTGCTAAAAAGAAAAAAAAAAAATCACAGACATGTTCGTGAGGCACCGAACTACAGCCCTTTCCTCAGGCACGGCCTTCACCTCAGCTGCCTCTTTCTCCGGGATCCAGAGGGAGGCTGAGGCCACTCCAAGCCACCGTCCCTCCCAGCACCACCCCCCTGTTTATCCCAAGCCATCTGTTTGGCCCGGCTACCGCAGCAGAACCTGAGCCGGGAGCAGCCTCTCCCATTGGCTGCAAAAGCCACTGACACGCTTGTCCCCAGCCGGGGCCGTCCAGTCTTGTGATGTGGCTGGAAGTGGGCCCAAGGACGGGGCCCTCCCTTCCTGGAGGAATCTCAGCAGAGACGCTGAGGTGGGACATCAGGGTTGAGCTCCTGGGCTGCTTGGGAGAGGGTTCAGCCTGGTGACGTCACCCAAGCGATGGGGACAACCAGCCTCGGCTACACCTGAGTCCCAGGCCTGCCCTCACGCCCTCCGTCCACCTTGGAGAGGGCGACAGGAAGAAACTTGTGCTCCTTTATTTGTTGGAAGAGCAAATATATTTTTTGAAATGGCATTATGGATGAAGGTCTATGGAGAGGAGAGTTACACAAAAGTCTCTGAGGAATTAAAGTAGGAGGAAAAGGAAAAAAAAATGACTCCCTTTCCAGGAAAATATAAAAAGTGGGTTTCGTAAAGTTTTTAGTAAAATATCTAAAATGTTTTTATCTTTCTTTATTGGAGAATTTTTAAACACATACGAAAGGAGACAGAAATGACAGAACAACCCAATTTAAAAATGGTCAGAGGCTCTGAACACACTTTTCTCTAAAGAAGGCACACAAATGGCCAAGAAGCAGGTGACAAGATGCTCCACACCCTCAGTGACCAGGGAAACGCACATCAAAACCACAGCGACGTGCCACCTCACGCCCGCGAGGGTGGCTGGCTGTAGCAGAGAACAAACACAATGGGAGATAACAAGTGTCTTCGAGGACACGGAGAGAGAGGTTGGAACCTTCGGACGTGACGGGTGGGAATGTGAAAAACAGTTCGGAGATGCCTCAGAGAGTTAAAGATAGAATGACCACGTGGCCTTGCAATTCTCCTCCTAGGCAGGTCCCCGGAGGCGTTGGAAACGGTCACTCCAGCAAGCCCATGTCCATGCACGCTCATCACGGCGTTGTCCTTCTGCTCGACGACGGCTGACATAGTCAGCAGCGGATGGATGGAGGAGACACAAAGCGTGCTCTGCAGAGATAGAGAGACGAGAGGCTTCAGACGCTGCCCCTCGCAAGAACCTCGCGAGCGTCACGCTCCGTGCAAGAAGCCAGACGCAAAACGTCTCCCATCAGATGATTCATTTATAGGAGATATTCAAGGGCACGGGGCTTTTCATCGGACGCTGGAGGACTGTTTTGGAACTAACTGGATCGGGAGGGTGGTTGCACCACGTAGGAACGTACGTACTAAACGCCCGTGAATTGTTCACTCCAAAATGGTGCATTTCGTGTGAATTTCGCCTCAACCAATTATTGTTTTTCAAGTAGACAGGAGAGCGTAAGGAACCAACCCTCTGTTCACGAGACAGAGCTTTAACAATCGCCAGTGCATGCCAGATCACTTTTATATGTCATCTACACACCCGCCTGCTTCCCCTGCTCATCTATGGTTTTGAAGCAACTCTGTACATCCTGTGATTTCACTTGTAAATATTGCAATATATATCTCTGAAAGATAAGTATTCTTTTAAAAAAATCACGACGGTAGCATTCTCACACCTTAAAAAATGTAACAATATCAGGAGGCGATGTTTTAAGACTAATTTTCTGAAAAGAAGTTCAGGATGGTTTCAAAAATCTAGAAAAATAGAAAAGATGATAAGGGAAAAAATGTCTACCTATGTTCTGATTCATTCGTTCGTGCTGGTCCCTCCAACGCCACCGAAGTCACTCACGAGCAGGCAGGCGGGCACCGTTTTAGAGTTTATTACTACTTATACATGAAAATATAAATGTGTCGCCTTTTTAATACAAAATTAAAAGTTATTTACACTGCCTGTGCTTCATCTTCAGCACTATATCTTAGGGAGCTTTGCCCTGAATACAGAGAAAAGTTTTTTCGCTCTTTTTTTGCAACTGCCTGGCATTTCATTGTCTAGACGAGCGATCATTTATCTGAGCACTTCCCTATCACGGCCATTTATTTCTGATCGTTCGCTGTGACCAACAGGCCTTCAGTGATTCATTTAATGCCTGTGTCATTTTGCATGCGTATGACAATATTTATGAGACAAATTCCCAGCAGTGCGATCGCTGAGTCAGCAGCATGAGCATCTGTCTCGTGCCCATGGGCGTTGCCAGATCGTTGTCCAGGAGCTGTGATGGCTCCTATTTAGCAATTCAGGAGCGGTCCCACCTGGGAGGCAGTCTGCAAGAGACGTCAGAAGTCTCCAAGCACGTAGATCGCGAGAGCGAGAGATTCCGCTTCCAGTCGTCATCCTAAGGGGTTATTGATTAGGTTTGCAAAGGTTAAGCTACAAGGATGGACATCTCTGTGTCGTTCATAGGAAAGGAAGGAAGGAAGGAAGGAAGGAAGGAAGGAAGGAAGGAAGGAAGGAAGGAAGGAAGGAAGGGGAGAGAGAGAGAGAGAGAGAGAGAGAGAAACAAAGGAAGGAAGGAAGGAAGGAAAGAGAGAAAGAGAGAAAAAGAGAAAGAGAGAAAGAGAGAAAGAAAGAGAAAAAGAAAGAAAGAGAGAAAGAGAAAAAGGAAAGAGAGAGAGAGAAAGGAAAAAAAGAGAGAAAGAGAGAAAGAAAAAAAGAAAAGAGAGAAAGAAAAGAGAGAAAGAGAGAAAGGAAAGAAAGAAAGGAAAGAAAGAAAGAAAGAGAGAGAGAAAGAGAGAAAGAAAGAAAGAAAGAAAGAAAGAAAGAAAGAAAGAAAGAAAGAAAGAAAGAAAGAAAAAAGAAAGAAAGAAAGAAAGAAAGAAAGAAAGAAAGAAAGAAAGAAAGAAAGAAAGAAAGAAAGAAAGAAGGAAGGAAAGAAAATTAAAATGAGAAAAATGGCCTAGAGGAGACTGGTCGAGTCATCTATGGTATATGTAAATGCTGAAATGCTAAATAGTCATGAAAAATCATATTGAGAAAGTATATTTATTATTATTATTTATTTACCGTTAAAAGGGAAAAGGTAAGCCACAAAAGCAGTATGTTCAGAACGGTCTTATTTTTTAAGTCAGGAAGAATATGTGCACTTTTGTACGGCCTCTCTCTGCTTCAGGCATCACGCCTATAAATTGAGGGCAGTGATATCAGCTCCCTGAGCTGTCACGAGGGTTAAATGCGTTAAAATCTCTGAGATGCTTAGACCGGTAACAGGCACGGAGAAAGCTCCATGTCAGGGTTAGCTATAACCCAGGCCGCCATTACTATCATCATCATTATCATTGTCTTATTATCGTGATTAATTATATCACATTTGCACACAATTCAACACCGTTTTTAACCATCCTAGCAGAGCTTAGAGGTACTGTTAACTTGGAGAATTTTAGCCGATATCTATTTTCTTTTCTTTTTTTTTTTTTACAATGAACGCGTGCTGTTTCTGCAATATGTACTATTATATCAAGAAGGGCCATAAAAAGGACAAGAATGGAATTCTGAGGTAGTCTTGGAGATCTGTACCCAGAAGAGGATGTGAGAAGAAAGGGCAGCAGGCTTTTTGCTTCGCCAGCTCAGCCCTGGGCAGGGCCCGTCCTCTGTCCAGTGGGAAGGGGGCAACACCCTCTGAGGGACAACGGAGGGGTCCAGGGAAGCTGTCCCCGCCCACACGCCCAGGCTTCCATCAGGGACTTCAACACTTAGAGTGATGACGAAAGGTTATTTTACCTTCTGTAGCCCATGAGGCTCCTAAGATGGGGGTCTGACTCATTACCCATCCTGAGACAGAGCAGAAATTCAGTCCGTGTCCCCTGAATGCATGAGTGAATCCAGGCCCTGCTCTGTGACCTTGGGAACACTCTTTCACCTCCCTGAGTTGTGAGGATGAAAAGAGAAACCCGAATGCAGAGTCCACGGCGCCTAGCTCACATCCGGCCGGTGGCAGGTGCACGAGCATTTGCTGAACGCGCGAATACAAAGAAGGCACGAGACGGGAGCTTATTCATACTAAACTGTCGATGACTGATATGCCATTCTTTCCTCAAAGAAGCTGTGCGGGGAATACAGGGAGCAGCTGGGAGAGATCTAGTACATAATCCCGGACTCTGAGAAGTGCGGTACTAGGCGCTAAGCATGCATCCATCACCTTGCTGTGTCATTTCCATCTTATATGTATGGAAACTGGGACTCGGTGAGCTCGTGTGACCTACCCAAGGACACACAGCAAGCAGACGGCGCGGCCAGGATTTAAACCGACGCGTGACTCACAGTCCTCACTGAGGACCCCCAGCTATCGCCGTGAACAAGGGCACGAGGAGGGGGAGAAGGTCTGGGAGCCCATCGGTGACACTCTGCACGGTGCCGGGTGGCCCAGTGGGCAGACCGAACGTGCTCAGGGCACTAGGAAAGCAACCCCAGCTCCCTTTTAGTGCCCCCCCCCAAATTGGAAAGTTCTTTCCTTGGGATAATTCAAAGAAAAGTATTGGGATCATCTCGTGAAGAAAATTGAAAACCTCAATGAGTTTCTCTATCTGTATTTTAAGTTTAGCGTTCTTTTATTTGCATTTTCTAGGGGGAGGGAGACCAGGATGTCCACACCTAAAGCTCGTTCCCCCATCAGCCCCAGCCGGTCCAGACCTCACCCAGCCCATGCTGTGCCAGGCCCCCAGGAGTCTGAGGGACGTGAGGCTCGGCTCCCCCCCCACCCTCCCCACACCCCTGCCACATGTGGCCGTTTCCCAGGGTGGTGGCCTCTGCCCCAGACCTGTGGCTTCTCACGGACCAGCCCTCAGACAAAGGCCATCACTGCCCAGGCATGTCCCCAGCCGGCCGCTCGAGTCCCGGCCAGCCCGGGCCTGCTGCGATGAGTCAGCCTTTCACTGGGGAAGAACGTGGTGACTGGCCCACAAGTCACTCTTTCCAGCTCCGCCCTCGCCCTGGGCTGGGTGTTGGGAGGCCTTTGTTTTTCCCTTTGGGATTTGCTGCCTACGAGGAGTCCCTGAGGGGTCCTGGGAAGCGTGGGGGCTGGAATTTGGGGGGGAGGGGTAAGAGTTGCATCTGTTGACTGTCCCTCTGTGAGTCCGCCTGGTCCGCGCAAGAAAAAGTCCAGGCCGCAAAGCTTCAGGCTGCACCTGCCACGCAGGTGAGGCCGGAATGGCAGCTGGGGGAGGGGAGTCTCCGACAAGTCCGCCTGTCCCCTTCCTCAGGCCGTGCTGGCACAGCACCCTGGAGGACCCGCTGGGCCCGCGGCCAACCAGAGCGTGTCCCTGAAAGGCGACGCTCCCTCGGGCCCCCTTACCTTCGGTGAACCTGCACCCCAGCTCCACGCCAGGGGTCTGGTTTCAGAGCCGTCCACGTCACCGTCCCTTCTGACTCACCCCCACCGTCCCTCGGGTTGGCGGGCCCTTCCCTGGGCGGCGCTGCCGAGACAGAGTCTCCCGGGGTGACGGGTGGGAGGGAGCGGTGGCACCCGTCACCAGCAGAGGCTGGTGAGGGCGCGTGAGGGCCGGGGCTGGCCCCGGGGCGGGGGGCGGACCCTGGAGGAAACCAGCCTCGGCCTCTGAGGCCCTCGCCCAGACCCTCCTCATCTCGGTGGTTAGCAAGGATTAATCCCTCTGTCATTCGTTCATTCATTCATTCATTCATTCAGGCTTGGGGTCGCAGTAGTGCACAGAACAGTCACGTCCCTGTCCTCATGAGGGGGAGTGTCTGAGGGGCACACGGGTAATGACACGAGCAGAAACCACGACCCATGCAAACGTAAAGGAAGGGACCGAGGGCCACCCGGCACTCAGGGCGAGCTGGCCGGAGCTGGGGTGGGCCAGTAGGACTTGGCTGGTTCGGGCAGGGAAGGAGGTAACAACAATGTTTGTTCTGGGTTGAATTATGTCCCTCCCCAAAAAAAGACATTGAAGTCCCAACACCCCAATACCACAGAATGTGATTTCATGTGCAAACAGGGTCTTACAGAGGGGACCCCGGTACTGTGAGGTCACAAAGGTGGGCCCTCACCCCATCCGGCTGGCGTCCCTGTGAAAAGGGGGAGTTGGGACACGGACAGGCACACAGGGGGGACACAAGGTGAAGATGGTGGCTGGGGTGAGGCGTCTACAAGCCCAGGAACACCAGAGGTGGCCTGCCAGCCACCAGATGGACGCGGGGCGGACGCCTAGAACACAGCCCCCCTCACGGCCCCTGGGGGGGCACAAACCTCCCCACACCAGCCTCGCAGACTTGAGACCAAACCCTTCCGTTCTTGGCGTCGCCCAGTTTGTGGCCCTACGTTACAGCGGCCCAGAAAATCCGTACGGTGTCCGGAACAGGACTGCAAACGCAGAGGACCCGACGGGAGGCAGGCAGGAGAAGGCTGGGAGGCCGAGTCAGAGTTTCCTTTAATCTCTGATGAGTGGGAAGTGGGCCAGGGCTGGCGCCTCAGGCGACAATAAAAATCACAATAAAAATAATCACCACCTTGAAGATGTAGGGAATGCACGTGATAAGCCCGGGGAGGCAGGAAACTGGAGGAGCCGCTCGGAGGTGAAGATGAGGACGCCGGGGGCCTCAGCCCTGAGAGAGGGAGACGGAGAGGGAGCCCCCAGAAGTCGCGGTCGAGCTTTGTGACCTTGGGCCGCTCACCGTCTCTGTGCCCTAATTCTTTCCTCTCTTATCTGGAACATTCCATGCCCACAGGACCAGCTGGGTGACCGACATTGCCACCCCGGGTGTGGTGGGCAGGGGCAGAGGGACAAGAAGAAGGAAAACGGTGTCCGACGTCATATTCTCGCTCTGACGGAACTGGCAGTCTGCTTGGGAGGTGACATTCGTTCAGCCCGGGAACAACGCAAGTGCCAAGTGTGGTAAGACAGGGAGCGGTAACGTTCTCGGGGCAGAAGTGGGGACCTCCCTCGCGGGGTGCTGATAGCTGGGCAGACCCCCCTGGTGTCCATGACGTGTCACTCCGTCACCACTACCTCTGTGCCATCCCCCGCTGATGGATCCCGCAAATAAACACATGACCCAAGCTGGACCAATAAGAATCCTTCCCTGATTTTTTCGCTGGGATCTAGGGAAGAAAATTCGGTTTCTCTCTGAGGAAACGGGATGTTCTCGGTGGCACGCAGAAGGAGCTGGTCTGAGGGGATGGAGAGGACAGGCAGGGACAGAAAGACGGACGCAGAGAGCGAGCCGGTGCGCTCCTAGCCGTCCTGAGGCCCGGCTGCTCATATGTTCTTCCCGTGTGTCCACAAGTCACCCCCAGAGGCATCACCCCGCACTTCTCCTCTGCACCTGGAGAGAGGATTCTGTGGCCTGCAACGATAAGAGTTCTGGCTCCTACAGGGGTCCGCGGTGCAAACCGTTCATCGATGAAGCGACAGAGACCCTGCACGTGGCCCTACTATGTGCTCTTGCAGCAGGGACAAGAAGCTGTCCTTCCCCTGGGGAAACTCGGTGGAGCCGAGGGGTGCCATCCTCACCTTGCACGACACGCGGCGTCTGAGGGGCCAGGATGCCCCTGAAAATCTTAACGGGCAGACGTCACTCCTCGCCTGCCAAGCTGAGGAGACAGAGGATCCTGGGGGCTGGAGAAGTAGAAAAATATTCTGTGTGTAAGTGGCAGGGCCATTTGCAGGCCTTTGGTCCTTAAGACGTAACAGCAGCAACCTGGAGTGGTTCAAGCTCTGATTAGAGACGGACTAACCGTTCCCCCCTCGGGGGTTCATCAGAGAACACTCTCCTGGCGATGAGGAAGGGACCAGACCGGAGGTGGGTGCGGGTTCAGGAAGGCAGGGCTCATCTTTCATCCCAAAAGGCCCAGTAATATTGACATACACGGTGCTGGACAGCAGTGAAATGCCCGATAAATGTTTGCTAAAAAAAAGAATATCCCAGTTATTGGAGGCTCACTATGTGCCGGGCACTGTTCGAAATGCTTTGTGAGTGTCCGTTTAGCTGACCGCCCCCCAGCCTTACTATTACACCCTTTTCAGAGGTGAGAGGGCTGAGGCAGAGAGGGGATGTGGGTGACTGATGGAGGCTCGCACAGCCAGTGTCAGCACGACCAGCAGCTGCCTGGCTGTCCCGAGCACGCCCAACCACTGGACGATGCCACCTATGTTTGAAGGAGCGAATGGATGGATGGACGAATGGCAGCTACAGACGCACGCATACACACGTGCTCAAGGAGAGTGTGCAGGGAAGGAGAGCCGATGGGGAGGAGGAGAGCCGTGGAGTAGCGAGGCCCCGGGGGAAACGTAAACTCCAGAAAATTCTACAAAGAGGAGAGCAGTGAATGAGCCCGAAGCTTGCGTCGGACTTCTGTACGTCGAGAGAAAGAGAGGGACGCTCACGTCTGGCCTCTCCTCACTGTCGGATCGACGTCGTGATTGCTCGCGTGCCTTGAAAGCTCTCCCTGTGCCCTGCACCCCACTTCCCTTATCTTCTGGGTCCTCCCACCCTCTCAGAGTCAGAGCCCTATCTAACGGGTCATCTGGACACCCCACTGCTTCCGACTGCCGTCCACACGAAGGTCAGCCTCATCTGTCTCCTCTTCAAAGCCACAGAATCTTCCCTCGATAACGACCAAGAAGTTTCAAAGGCAAAAAGCAACCTATACCTATGGTGTCCCCAGGCCCCCAGATAGCGGAGGCCAGAAAGACCCGGAACGCCAGCCTGGGGGCGTGGCGGAGACCCAGACCTGGACCAGACGCACGGAGGCGGGGGGTCAGGGACGGCGGAGCTGGGGCGGTCACCGTACCCGCTGGCCGCCTTCGCCGGGGGCCTGGGTTTCACTCGCTATCTGCACCGCTCATCTCTGGAGCAGCCACTGCGCGCTGGCGAGGGACCTGACCGGTGTTAGTTTTGAGGCCCAGCCAACCGCAAGACAAGAAGAGGCACATCCCAGCTTCCAAGGGCTGCTGAGGACCGAGGCCGGGCGCAGAGAGCCTGGCAGCCCCGCGCGGTGAATACAGCGGCCTCGGGATCCAGCCCGGGCCCGGCCCAGGGCCGGGGCGCCGGCCTGCCGGCTGCAGGGGCCGCTACGCTTTGGAGGGGGTGACTTAACGGGAATTTACTTTCCTTAGGGTCTCGTCTTTTGGGAGAATGACCTCCGGAGTCTTTCAGGGGAAGCCCAGGGATAAAAGTCCTTTGGGAGAAAAAAATGCACCCTCATCTGAGACCCACGAGGACACCAATGACGCCAGGGCACTGTCCCTGGACCTGGAACCCTGCCACGCACGCCACACGCACAACCCCACCTGGTGCTCAGGACGCCCCTGCTGTGGGGAGCAAGGCTCTCCTCGTTGTGGCACTGGGGAAAACTGAGGCTCGGGGACGTTTTCAAGCCACACGTAGGCCTGACACCCAATTCCTCGCTGTTAAATGAACCACACAGGCGCCAAAACCCCGGGCTTTGCTCTCGTCCGCTCACCCAGCAAGTGTTTCTTAAGCGTCTGCTGGGTGACAGGCTCCGACTTAGGTGCCGGGGGTTCAGCAGGGAACACACACACACACACAGCGTGCATTATATCAACAAAACGGAAAGGACGCTGACAGGCAGACTGTCCCCAGTCCAGGGACGAGGCCACTGAGGCCAGCGTTGCTTGTCATCTAAGCCCACATCCCTTGCCTCGTGCTTTGTCACTTGATGAATATTTCTTGAGACCCTGCTGGGGGTCGGGCGCTGTCCCCGGCGCTGGCACCCCTGGGGGTCCCTGGACCCTCCACGGTGAGTGTCACGTTGCTCACGTCCTCCTCGCCCATGGCTGCAGCCCCGGGGACCTGAGCTGGACTGACCTGTGTCCCCGGGGAGGCCGAAGCCGCTTCCCAGACCAGCCTGAGACAGAAGGGACGAGGCCAGCGGCCAGCGGTGTGTGAAATAACCGTGTCGGCCGAGGGCCGGGCTCCCAGGTGCCCTTTGCCCTCCCTCGCCGATCGTGACCCCTGACCCCAGGGTGGAGGCCGGAAGCCCTGAGGCTTAGTGAGCCCTGCGACTTCCAGCCAGTCACTGAAACGGTCCACGTCACCTCACGCATGCGTCAAATGGAACTAGAGCCCTTGACGAGCTGGCAGGTTTGCAGGCCTGCGGTGGCTTTAAACGGAGTAACGGGATGCGAGCCTCCACGCCTCTGTCTCCTCCGTCCTGCACCCCGCCCTGGCATCTCCCAGCCCGTCGTCCCCCACGACCTTCCAGGTCTGGCCTCTCGCCAAAATGGAATGAGAGAGGCCGGATTTGCTTTCCTCCCTGAAACCATTAAAAAGTACCCTCGCTGTGCCCTTATCCAAAACTCTGTAACACGTAAGAGTGAAAACATCCAGTGCCCAGTGAGGTAAAGCTCCCGGAGTCTGCCACCCAATCGAAAGCCTTCCGGTGGCCCCAGCAGGGACTGGAACCGAAGGCCACCACGGGCAGGGCCTTTGCCCGCTCTGCTCTCTGTCCACCGTGCGCCCCGTGCTCAGAATAGCGCCTGGCACGTGGCAGGCCCTCGACCACTGTCCGCTGAGTGGCAGGGACGACCACGGGGAGCGCTGTTCTGGGCTGGGGTCCCTTCCAGAGCCCTCGACTCTCTCGGGCTGAAAGCCGGCCTGACTCTCGGGAGAGGGGACCCCAACACGGGGCAGCGCCTAGGGGAGGGGTTCCTGTCCTCGCACGGGGAGGAAGAGGAAAGCTGCTACTCAGTGATAAGCATCTCTGTAAACGGCTGCTCCCCACAGCACCCCCTCCCTCGAGCCGCCCTGTTCTCTGGGAGACAGGATGCTAAGAGCCCTCATCACCGGCTCAGGGCAGGACGGGGAGGGCTGGTGTCCAGGCCCCCGGGGACAAGTCGTGTCAGACCTGGGGTGGCCGGCCGCTGGGGAGGATGGGGTCTGGAGGGAGGTGTCACCGTTCGTGGCTGAATGGATCTGCTCCTTTACGGGTGAATTCCTCTGTTCCCCACAGAGCGATGTGGGTCACACCTCTTGTGTCAGCGGGTCCCGAGACAAGAACGAAAATGAGGGTGAAAAGTCCCCACGTTCCGAACGGTTGTTTCAGAAAGCAGCGCAGGAGCGGCCGGAGGCGGCCTGCTGGGGCGCCTCGCAGAGCAGAGCGGCTGCGGGCAGGTCGCCTAACCCCGCAGGGCCTCGCTCCACTTCGTCGTCTCCCAAGGAGGGTGTTGTCATGAGCTCGCACGGCTAAGGCCCCGAGAGCAGGACGATGTCCCGGCCCTGTGTCCGTGAAACACCTGCCAGCCTTTTGCTATGGGGGGTGGGAGGGGATGGTGCTGTGGCTACGAGCTCCGTTGGAGCCTGGGCACCCCTGACTCCCTGTAACTAACCTTCTCCGAACCTCAGTTCCCTCATCCGGCTAGTGATGCAAAGTAGACTTCATGATGGCTCACTCCTTCCTCCCCGGGGCCTTCAACCCTGCCTGGACCATCCAACGCTTCTCTATGTATTTTATTATTATTATTTTTAATTTCTTTTTTTTTTTTTTATTTTTTCCCACCGACAGCACCTGGTCTTCCGTGGTGGTCTCCCATCCAAGTACTCACCAGGCCCGACCCTGCTTAGCTTCCGAGATCAGACGAGATGGGGCTTCTTCAGGGTGGCGTGGCCAGAGACAAACCATTTCTTCAACATGTGAGTGAATACATCGTGATGTGACCGTCTGCGGAATGGGCCTGGCCCCGTGAAACGTGGAAAGGGCCGGGGTCGGGGGACTTGTTGAGCGTTATTAAGTATTTCTAAACAGCCATGGCTGAGCAGATGACCCGGTGTGGGGCCCTTGGGCACGACTGCACAGGCCACCTGCCCGGCGACGCTGGCTCTGGTGGCAACCCCTGTCCCCTCGTGGCGACATGAGGACGCAGTGAGCTGAGGCACGTCAGGGAATCACTACGTGCTTGGCCCAGGGCGGGCCCTCCGTGTCAGCTGACACCGCTCCTATCGTATTTCGTGCTCACTCACAGCCCTGGCAGAGCGGACAGGTGTTAGCCCACTGCACAGGTGAGGGGATCGAATGACTGACTCACGGTCCCGGTGCCTGCGGGCGATGAGGGTAGGATCTGAACCCCGGTCAGACGATGCTGACTCCACGGTGAGGGACCGGCGCGTGGGGGATGGAAGGGGCCTCAGGGGGGTGCAGGGAGGCGGGGTCCTGGGTGTGCACAGCTGCTCCTGCCTCTGGGGCTGATCCGATTGTCTGGGGTTTGTTCCTGTCCCACAGGCCCGACAGGCCCCTTAGCCCCTTAGTGTGAACTGTTCCCCATGGCACGCCGCGCGGAGGGGGCTGCGGCCAGCAGAGCCAGCTGGGTACCCCCCTGCCCGAGCCTGGCTCGGAGTCAGTCAGGACTGAGACCTAGGCCAAAGGGACAGAGTCCGGGCCGGACACAAAGACCTCGATGTACAGCTTAAAAGCCAGCCGCTGCCACAGACGGCCCCCGCCCACCTTGTCCAGAGGTGACCGTGCCCCAGGCCTACCCGCTGCCATGTCCCCTGTGCCAACTTCTGACCCCACTGGGGCCTCCTGTGGGTTCACGCCCCCACCCCGCCCCACCCAGGGCCTCTGCTGTTGCCGTCAGCTCTGCTGGGAACGGCCTTTCCCAGGCTCCTCCTCACCTAGTCCAGGCCGGGCTCCAGTGTCACCCCTGAAAACAAGCCCTCCCACCCCATCCCTTCCAGAACGCCAGCTCACTCACGCTCACCGTGTGGCTCACTCCCCGCGTGCCACTCGGCCGTCACCTTCCTTCCTGGCTGGGCTTATTCCTTCACAGCCAGACGCCCTTCACAACTGCAGACACAAACAAACCCAGGACACAAATAAACCTCGTCCAGGGCTCTGTCCTCGTCACCTACCACGGCGGCCACCATACGGCAGTGACTTGACAACCATTCGTCGAATCGGTGGACCAGTGGCTGTATGACATCAGGAAAACGATGTATGCTCTTCGAGCCTCGGTCTCCCCGTCTGTAAAATGGGATTAATACCTATTTGAGATTAATCTTAACGTGGACGTGTGCATTAAATAAGGCTGCCCTTCGTCACAGGGCTTAGCACGTGCCAGGCACTGTGCTGGCCACAGAAAACCTGGCGTCTGGAAAGGGCTTGATCAGCGACAGCTATTACCTACACTAGTCTCATGGCTGCGGCCACTCAGCTTCCCAGATCGGGGTCCCCACATTGAGAGGCTGCATGCACCCAGGATCCTGAGATGAGATGTCCCCGAGGAGTCACCGTGGCCACTCAAGGCAGGGAGACACTCCCGGGGTCAGGAGCAAACGCGGCACTTTGGGAAGGAAAGCTCGCCTGAGCTTCAGAGTGTTCTCCTCCTTTCTGGATCCTTCCGTGCTCACCCCGCCGGACCCCGCCCTTCCCAACCACGCTCTAAGAATAAACCCCACACACCCTGCGTGCCTTGGGTGTCACAGCTTCCTGCCCCTACGGTCACAGCTGCGTGGGCCCCGAGGGGTTTTCCAGCTCAGGGCAATGCTGGTGGGACTGGAGGCGGCCGGGGCCGGAGAGCAGCTGCCATGCAGGCCCAGGACCAGGAAAGCCCCAGACGGGCACCGGGGCGGAGGCCCCTGGGAGGGGAACCAGGCCAGCGCCCGGGCTGGCGGCGGCGGCTCGCTGTCAGCCCAGGCTACCCTGGCGGAGGGCCAAGGGCCTCCAGACCGTCCGGGCTCAGAACAAGAAATTCCACCCAGCGTCTGGAAAATCGATGGCCAGGCTATTTCCAAAGGGATCCAGCCCTTGAGGGTCCCCAGTCTTAGAGTGGATCCCGGCAGTCACCAAAAACGCTCCGGTGTCCTTGCTCACCCTGGCACCGTCCTGCTCGGATGCCGTCCCCAGGGAGCTATGTCCTCTCCCAGCCTGTCCCTTCTGATCTCGCTCCTGATCTCTATCATCCTCTCGCACACCTGTCCAGGGCCTGCTTCTCACTCTGAGCCCTTTCCAGCCCTTCTCCGCGCCTCGGTTGCCCGTCTTGTACAATGAGGCCCCGAACGGTCCCTTGCCACGTTCCACGATTCAAAGTTTCGCGCCGCAAGCACGAGGCTCCTCACGGGACCGGGTGCTCCCCACACGCGCCAGGCCCCCAGGCACCCGAGCTCACCCACGGCAGGACCGTCCCCCACCCGCGAGGATCTGGAAGGTCCCCGCCTGCCTCTCTGGCCCTGTGCCCGGGGCCTGGTCTCCGCGGAGTGGACAGAGGATGAGACGCTTGGAGGGCCAAAGGGCACAGTGTCCATCGTGGAGCTTTCTGACCTCATACGGGTGTGCATTAGAAGGAAGCCACTAGGCGTGTAGAAGACAAGACCAAGACAGGAAAAACCTCCAGCAAAAGCGGCCCACAGAGAACGCACTCGGCCAACATCCGGGGCACCCCCGTCCTACAGATGTGAACACGGGGCGCAAGAGCGCAGAGTTTGAGGTCCTTCAGAGGGCAGGGAGGCAGATGTGTGAACAACCGTCCTTGTGGTTCCTCTCGTCTCCAGCATCCACGGCCGCTGCGCACAGTTGCACACGTTGTTCGCGGCACAGAAATGCTGGCTCCGAGTCCGTGGGCGCTGAAATCGAGGCCGGGCCCCAGGTCCCCAGGCCCCCAGCGTGGTGGCTCCGCAGGGCTGCGCCTCCTCCTCACGCATGCGCCGTGCGGGCTGGTGCAGGCCCGGCGCCAGCTGCGTCTGCCGGGGGCCACTCAGACCCCCAGCAGCCAGAGCGGCCACGCACACACGCACACACACACGCACACACATGCACGTGCACACACA
>PVKZ01006308.1:0-37194 GCA_004027375.1 Macroglossus sobrinus | reverse complement strand
CATTTCTCTCCTGAGGTTTTAAAGTCAATTTTAATTAACAATTGAAAAGTTCATCCAAAACATCCCAAACATGAGGTCCTCTAAGATGATTTTTATTGAGAAATGGAAACTATATTCAATAAATAGTTTCCATTTTGATATCTTGCATTTCCCCTGACATTTGGTGGATTTTGCATTATTTTAATTGTTTTGTTTTTTTTAGAAAACAACAATAATATTGCTGGTACCAAAATTCCAGCTGACCTTTATTCACTGTGATTTACCCCATGGGTAGACTCAGAGTCTACAAGCAATGTGAACTGGAGAGTTGAACAATTAGCTACTGAATATTGTCCCTGAAGCTACTTTTCTCCCAGTTACTTCCTAATGTCATGATTAGCAGAGCAATTACTTCCACTTTTCTAGTGTAGATTTAGCCATAGCCCAGCTCCTGTGACACATATATATATAATAAGATGGCCAGGGTATAAGAATTTCATTGCTGAAAAAACAACACCTGATCAGGTTCCTAAAATAAAGGCATTGATTTTATGTATGTAATATCTTGCTCAAAAGCTACAAAAGAAGAGGCTTGTAATTTCTGATAAAAGTTTTCAAGTTGTGTCTGTGGATATATTTTCAATGGAGGGGTAAAGCAGTTTGAGTTTGTACATTAGTCATTCTGTAAAAATGAGACAGAATCCCCGCCACCCAAAATTTGGTTCAGATGTTAATACTGTTTATGCCATATATACACCAAGAAAGTATGTGAAGGTTTACTACTCACATAATGAGCTTCCTGGTAACTGAGTGGCTCCCAAGCAGTTCCAAAATTGCTTGAAAGAGCAGTGAAAGGAGACCGAGTTGGGGTTTTCATGGTGGTTGAGGATAATATAGTGGGGTGCAGGGATGAGGCGAGTGCCAGCAGGGCTTGTATGGGTTGAACTCCTTTCCAGAAGGAACATGAGGCTTCTTTATCCACTTGCCCAGATGTGGGGCAGAAGAGGACAAGAGAGGGGTATAGCTTATAGGCTTCTGCAAACATCAGAAAAGGAATCACACATGTAATTTGCATATAGCATTTGCTTCCTATTGGATATTTGGTATCAACTTGCTGAACATAATTTGCAAGACTCCTAGACTTAGTTGTTGACTAAAACTTATTTCTAATTTGTATTTGACAGTGGTTTGAAAATCATTCTTTGATAAAGTTATCAAATAAAATACTGAATAGCCAGTTAAATTTAAATTCTAGAATAGCAACATATTATTTTTAGTATATTTGAAACATGCTTATACTAAAAATATACTCATTGTCTATCTGGAATTCAAATGTAATTGGGTATCTTATATTTTTATCTGCTAAGTCTGTCAATCCTTATCCTTGACACAGATTTCCAGAAACTACTGAATAAGTTTTGCTTTGATTAATAAGTTATCTTCCACATTTCCTGTAGACTCATTGAGGTTAAGATCCTGCCATTGTTTCTTATCTCCTTCTGGCAAGGCACATAGCTGCAAATAAATGTTCAATAAATATTTGTTTTATGAAATTTTAAAAAACAAAATTCACCCAAACACATTTAAAGTTCTAATTGGCTTCATTCAATGATTCATGAATTGGGAAGCACCCCTAGAAAATAGAAAGGAGCTCCAAGGAAGATGTTTAAGCAGAAGGGGTTGGACAAGGAAGAATGGATTGTTTTAGGCAAGGCCACCTCCCTTAGGGGAAGGCAGGAGTATACCTGGCAGATGACCTCACTAGTGCTGACCTGGTAATTCCAGATTGACTGGTTACATTCCTGGGAGAGGCTAAAACTGTAATTAGGTTAGGTGTTAAGTCTTGGTTTGCTGATGTGGAGGTTGGCACAAGTGACTCCATTTGGGGCCTATTAGCTTTTTTTTTTAACAGGGACCTTCCTCTGAAATTACTGTTATCAGCCTCCAAATCAGTTTTGGAAAGTGTATGATTGTTATGTTGCCTGACATGAGGAAAGAAGGAAGGAAGGAAGGAAGGAAGGAAGGGAGGAAGGAAGGAAGGAAGGAAGGAAGGAAGGAAGGAAGGAAGGAAGGAAGGAAGGAAGGAAGGAAGGAAGAAAGAAAGAAGGAAAGAAAGAAAGAAAGAAAGAAAGAAAAAGAAAGAAAGAAAGAAAGAAAGAAAGAAAGAAAGAAAGAAAGAAAGAAAGAAAGAAAGAAAGAAAGAAAGAAAGAAAGAAAGAAAGAAAGAAAGAAAGAAAGAAAGAAAGAAAGAAAGAAAGAAAGAAAGAAAAAGATAGATACAAGAATTCACTGGAAGGTGTGATATGTCTCCAGATCTTCTCATGCAATAGAATAATGTTACATGAAAGAGAGGTACCATCTTTAATTTCGACGAGTGACTATTTGGAGAGGCATTTTTTTTTACAAATAACAAGACATTCATATCTGTATGCTACATTTGGTTTATACAATATTGTTGTGGAAGAAGGATTCAAGACCTATTTTGAGCAAGCTTGCTGTTAAGATGTTCAGGAAGCTGCTGATGCTGCTCTCTAGGCAGGTCATGCTCTGCTAGATGTGGTTTTCACAGCCCCTCCTCAGGGGTGAAAAGTTATGCTTCATTATCAGGCTCAGCGTGCCAGGACTCTCGCCTCTGCTCTCCCCACTATAAAATGCATGCAGACTCTATTCTGGCTCATTCCTGAGTGGCATTTATATGCTTGATTTAAGAAAGTACTGACAAGGAGAGTGATCTTTAGAATACATTACAGATAAAATTCAGGACAGTCAAAGAGACAGCCTCCAGAATGCCCGACTGAGACCCAAAGCAACTTTAAAATTAGAATCTCAGATTTCAGAATTTTACCCCTGTGCAGTTTGAAATTTTTCAGTGATTCTCAGAGTTAATTCTCTTGGGATTTAAGATAAGTGTTGGAGGGATGGCCTAGGAATCAATATTATTTCCAGAAACAATCCACAGTCACCTTCAAATGACTGTGGTTATATGAAGTTATCACTAACAGTGTGTCAATAAAGGGAGCTTTCATGAAAACAAAAAATCCCCAGCATTATGGAACTTAGAGCGAGCCCAAATATAAATTAGAAAAAATACCTAACTATAAAGTGCTTTTTTTCTCAATGTCTGAGTAGAACATAATAATTGTGGAAAAATATAAAATTTTAGAGGTAAAAAGAAATAAATTTATTTTAAATACACACACACACACACACACACACACACACACACACACAACAAAATGGGATCATCCAATGTATACTTTATCATGTAATTGATGTACTCCTTTATAAATGTAATTAACATTAATACTTAAAATTTTTCTATATAAATAAATATATATTATCATATAAACTATTACATAGTATCCATTTTTTATTTCCAAAACTTATTTAAACAATCTCATGTTATAGAATGTTAGAATTTTTTTATTTTTTTCTTAATTTATAATCAACATTTCAATCAATACCATATGCATACATCTTTGAACACATTTAATTTTCTTAAGACAAATTTTTGGCATGTGCACTTAAGTTTTTCAAATATACTTCTGGACTGCCTTGCTGAAAGATTTCTATGGGTAATGCTGGCCCTAGAGTGTCAAAGAGCCTCTCTCCACACAGGAAGATTATAAGGCAGGTAAGGGAAAGAATCTTATCTACCAATGGAAATGGAAAGTTTTGCTGAGAATATGGAAATTAATCTGAGATTGAAGAATAAGCATTTCATGGGGAAAGAGGAGATGAAGCATAGCCAATGTTTTGATGTTGCTGTTATTATTCTTTTAACTCACATCTGAGTTGAAAGAATTTCAATATACAAGCTAGAAAGAAGCTTCATCTTTTTTGTTGTAGGGTCAGTCCTCCTTCAGTTTTTTGGGATGGACACCCATTTCTCTTGGGACACCCAACTCTCTTGCAAGTTCTAACTCCTGCACATAGTTCTTGAGGGAGTGGGAAGATACTGCTTTTCACTCACTTTTCTATTTCAGTAATTTTAAGTTATATGTTAACCAAATCAATTTAAATAACAAAAACATTCACTTCTAATATTCAGGTGAATGAAATAAAATGTTCAACTCAAATGCAGTTTCCCTGAGCACCTACTTATAGTAGGTCTTTCTATCCACATTCTGTATCTTGCCCTGTAGTCTCTAGTCTCCTTGCCTGCCAGGAGTACAGACAGCCCTGATTTCTCATATAAAGAAAACGGTCCTAGAGAAAGTGAGAAGGATCACAGTGGTAATAATAGTTTCCTCCCAGTTACATATAGGTTCTGTCACCAATACAGGTTCCCTGCTATTTTGAACAAAGGAATTTGTCCCAAGCCTAAATAAATTTGCCTTTTAAGGCTTTCTTTTTGTACCAAAAATGCGATTACAGTGAGCTGGTAAACAGCCTTCTCTTTCTATTCACAGTATACTCAAAGTAGAACAACAGACAGCCTTTGCTGCTCTTTTCCAATGTAACAAATTGACTTTTATATGTGTTCAGGCAAATGCAAAACTCCTCCTTTTGCAGTGATCAAAACCTAACAACAAAGTCCTGTTGATTGACTAAGTTGTTCAGTTTCTAATTAGCAAATTTTGTTCTTACCTTTGTAGACACCATAAACAAACCCCTTTCACTTGGAAGCTAAAAGGTAAAGATCCTTTGAATCTCTAAATTATGACACATACTAAACAAAGCCAGAGTAGGTTTTGATGTTTCCTTTGGTTTAAACTTATGCAGCAAACAGGAAGAAACAGCACCTCAGACATCAGTTTCTGAATTAAAAAAAAGAAATTAACCCCTCTGAAAAAGGACTGCCATCTTCTTCCAAGTGAAGGTTTTTCATTGTAGAAACATATGAATTTTTTAAAAGCATGTTATCAAACAACAACAATAATAAACAAAAAAAATACAAGAGCCTCCATTTATTTAGGACCCACTATGTATGTTCAAGGCATTGTAGTATAGCAAATATACAGAGAAAAAGAAATTCATCCTTCCCCAGAACTCTTACCACAATTTAATAAGTTGTCTTTCATTGGCTCCTATTTTGCAAAGAACAAACTCAACATAAAGAGACTTAGAAACTTGCTCATGGTCACATAGTAAGTGATGAAGCCAGCATCTGAACCCAAATATATTTAACTTCAACAGTTGTGTCCGTCCCACTATCCGCATTGTAACATAAAATAGGGTATAACACAGGGACTTCAGGCTTCAAATAACTAAATGAATTGATTTTCCTATGGGCAATTTTCAAGAGAAGACAGTAAATGTTAATAAAAGTTCAGACACTATTTCACTTTCTATACACAATAAAAAAGAGCTTACTGGAGTTACTTGGAATTGTTTTATTAATGCTATAGAACAATTGTTCTTCAAATAGAGAGCATGGTAACATTTGCACTTTAAAAGATTGACTCATTCTATGCAAGACGAATGTAGTGTGTTCAACAAAGAAGTAAAGAGGTGCTGGTTGTGGTAATGGGAAGAAATTGGAGAATCTTGGGGCTATTTCTCCAGAAGATATATTGAGATTTGATGTAGACTGATTCTGGGGAATAAAGAGGATACCGTAGTTAAATATGAGTTTTTGATCTTGAACATCTAAAAGAATATGGCTGTAACTGTTAGAAATCAGAGGTTGACAGACCAGAGAATACACACCACCATCCAGGGCAGTCCTTAGCAGGGAATGGTTTGGTGTTAGATTACTCCAGGTAGCAGAGAAATATTTAGCATCTAAATACTTAAAATTTGGAGAGAAGTCATGAGATTATTATCAAGGATCTGAAGTTTACTCATTTTAGAATGGAAAGTGAACATTATAATGGTCGAATTCATACAAATTCTTGCTTCTATAATTACATCTGTTAAGTCCTATAAACATAAAAATAAAGTTTGCCTAGAAGAAACATAATTAATTTCTCATCAGAATTCCAAGTCTGCCCACTCTGCTGTAATTTCATGAGGTGAAGACTTTTAATTCAATCAATAAAAGAAACCAATCTGTACCAGTCAGGGTCCTAGCTCTTTCTTCTTAATTAGCAATTTTGCCCTTATTAATCTAGATAAATATTCAGGTCAACTGTTTGACTTGGGTTGAGTTTGAAAAGCCACAAACCTACCTACCTTTGCTCCTTTTTAATCCATATTGTTGGGAAGTTGACTCTAAGGTAATGATTTCAATTATGTTTGAATCACATTATTTGAAATAAAATAAAAATAAAGGATAAAGTTCTGATACCCAGGTCACTGCTCAGATATGTTAAATCAGAATCTCTGCTGATGATATCAGGACATTAGAATTTTCAAAATCTATAGACAGATTTGAAAACCAATGCTTAAGGAACTGTCATTCTGGAAAAATATATACTCCCTTCCTATTCTTTGATCTCCTGTTCCAATTAGTCAGCTATGGATGTTCTGAGTACATGAGGAATGATAAAACAATGCAGCATGTTTTACCTGATCCTACTGGGTAATATACATTTTCTTTGTATACTCTCTTTCTCCTCAAATAAAATTTCCACAATTTTTTTAAATGCTTATAACTCTGTGGTTAATTCATTTTTATTTACATTTCAATATTGGGCCACCACGTTTTGTTCTGGAAAACATTTACCGTGGAGTTTTATGTTTTGCAGAATTAAATCTGCAGTGTGGATCCATCAGCAGGTTGCCCCCACCTCCTGGGGTTTGATTGGCAGGAACATGTTTTCTCATGGAGTTCTGCCAATAGCATTTGTGTACAACAAACAAGGCCAAGTCTTGGGAAGGTTTGGGGCTGGATGACATGACAGACATTGGCAGAGCTTTCATTATTTAGCACAGCATTGTGAATTATTAATATAACTGCATTGTGAGGACCTAAAAAACTGACATGATACTGTGAGTCTTGTAAATGCTTCAGTCAATACATTATTAATTAGATCATTAAAGAATATAATATGCAAGTATTATATTGGAAATAGCCAAGGCCAACTATAGCAAACTTTGCTTGACAATTTCTTGTTGTACATAAGGTATGGAAAGTAATAGATCAAAGTAGTTGACCATGTTAGATAAAAGAGGATTCAGAAACATAAACCCTAAGAAAACAATAAGTCATTACTCCTAGAGCTTCTAAATGATTTCATAGAGAATGCTTTTAGATGACGTCATAGTAGGCTAATATGCTGACATGGACTTCTTATTTACCAACTATATTTGCTGACATTTCTCATTTTTTTTAAAGCAAGGAACAAAATCTGGCTCAAATCAAGGTTTCTATTTCTTCTATACTAGTTTCATCCTGTCTTCTGTTCTAATGTTATCCTGTACCACTAAAAAGCAATAAACTAAAAGTCTAGAGGTTTGCCACCGAAAAATTGTGTAACATCTTCCCTGCTTATTATATAATATAGGTATAAAAGGAGTCAAAGTATAGAAATGTTATTCTTAGAGTGTGTATGAGCTTAATTCAGGGTTGCATTGTCTATTTATATTCAGACCACTGATCTCCTATATGCTCACCTGAATTCTCTCATTGACATTCTAACATGCTCAATCTTCCCTACCTAAACACACATATACACATACCAACGTTCCTTCAGAAGCTATTATCCATTGCCTTAACTCTCTCACTTCCATTTACAGTCAAATTTCTTAGAAGTTGGCTATATATATTGAGTGCTCACCTTCTATTCCAGTCTGGCTTCTGCTTCTATAACTTTGATGACACAGCATATATTAGAGTCATTAATAAATTATTTTTTTATGTCATCAAATTAATGGAATGTTTTTTGGTCCTTATCTTAATTCTTAAGGTATTTTAACTCTACTGTACTTTTCTTCCTGATGTTCTTTCTTTGAATGTATATCTTAATTTTTTCCTATCTATCTGAAAGATCATTTTTATTCAAATTTATAAGCTTATCCTCTTTTACCTGACTATTAGCTATTGGTATAGCGACAGATTTGGAACCCTTCTACTTTCTTTTCCATATTGTATTATTTTTTCTCTAGATATTGCCAAACTTTCCACCTTAATCCTTAGCCATGAAATTAACTCATTATATGCTTCTGACTTTCAGATAAATATCTCCAGCTAAGATATACACTCTCAGGTTCATACCTACATAAACAAACCAAAATTATCCTCAAAATCATTAGGTACAAATTAAACTCATACTATTCTCCCTAAAATCCTTTTATGGTCTCCTATATCAATAAATGGAACCCCATCTATTCAGTTGTTTGGCCCAGGAATTACAATCATCTGTTTCCTTTGTACTCATATTTAATTAATTATGTTTCTTTTTAACTTCCTAAATCTCTAGATTTCGTAAATTTATCTGTAATTTCATTGCCCATAACTAGTTCAAGATACTGACTACTAAAATTATTTCCAAAATATTCCTCCACATACATTCTGCCATCTTGTTATTGGTTCTCCATACTACAGCAAGATTAATCTTATCAAGATAAGGCTGTGTTCATTTTATTTTCCTATTTGTTTAAAATATCTTAATGGTTTCACACTGTGCTAAAGATACAGATGAATATTTTTGATGTAACCTCAGAGGCCTGAATAATCTGATCACCTCCTGTCTCTCCAGTGTCATCTGACCCTATTCTTACTTTCATTTGCTGCCCTAACACTAGCTTCATTCAATTTTTCTTTTATAAACTTTATTTTTTAGAGAAATTTTGGGTTTCTAGCAAAACTAAACAGAAGGTACAAAAGTTCCTTGTATACTTCTGCCCCCACACATGCATAGCCTTCCCTATTATCAACATCTCCTACTAGAATGGTACATATATTACAACTGATGAATGTACATTGACCCATTATGATCACCCAAAGTCAATACTTTACATGAGGGTTGACTCTTAGTGTTGTATATCCTATGGGTTTGGACAAATTTATAATGACATGTATCCACAATTATAGTATCATACAGAATAGTTTCTTTGCCCTAAAAATCCTCTGTGCTCTGCTTATTTACCTCTTTTTCCCTCTAACCCTTGGCAACCACTGATTTTTTTACTGTCTGAATAGTTTGCCTTTTCCATAATGGTATGTAGTTGGTAAGATACAATATGTAGTCTTTGCTGCTTGGCTTGTTTCATTTAGTAATATGCATTTAAACTTTCTCCATGTCTTTTGTTGGCTTGATAACTCATTTCTTTTTCATATAACACAATATTCTGTTGTCTGGACATGCCACAGTTTATGTATTTGTTTTCCTACTGAAGGACATCTTAGTCACTTCCAAGTTTGTGCAGTTATGAAAAAACTGGTATAAATAGCATGTGCGGGTTTTTGTGTGAACATAAGTTTTCAACTTATTGGGGTAAATACTAAGAAATGTAATTGCTGCATCGAATGGCAAGAATATGTTTAATGTTATACAAAAATAGTCATACTATACTGTCTTTTAAAGTAGCTTTACCATTTTGCATTCTCACCAATAATGAATGAAAGTTCCTATTTTTCTATATCCTCACCTGTATTAGTTGATGCCAGTGTTCAGAATTTTGGCCATTCTAATAGGTTTTGTAGGGACATCTTATTGTTTTAATTCATAATTCTCTAGTTCCATAATTTTGCTTTGTCCAGAACATCACATAGTTGGAGTCATGCAGTATGTAGTTTTTTGAGATTAGTTTTTTTTATTTAGTAACATGCATTTAAGTATCTTCCATGTCTTTTAATGGCTTAATAGCCTTCATTTACTTTTTTCCATTGTCTGAAATAATCTTCCTTCAACAAGAACGTTTTAGCATGAGCTTTAGTACTGATTTCAAATTTTTTTCCTCAGAAAAACATTCCCTTTTTTCTGTTTCTCTTAAATGTGCTCTCAAAAATCCATTTTTTTCCCCACTTCATATTTGCCAGTAATTATTTGATAAATGTCAGTTTCCCCAGTAGAGGAAATTCCATGAGGAAGGTTCATATTTCTCTTGTTTACTGTTGTCTTCCCAGGAAATAGCAGAGTATGACCCATGTTAGGGATAAAAAGTATTTTTTTAGCAAATGACTGTAAAAATGAGTAAATAAATGAATGAATAACCATTTGGTGGATAACTCAACATTCAGAAAGATATAGCACATTATAAAGAATATCAGTGCCATTTTATAAATTATAAATTAATAAGGGGCTAAATACTAGTTTTCATTTGCCATATGATCTTTACTAGAGCATTTTTAGTTTCTGTCTCTTCAGCATTTAATTTTTTTTTTTTACCTTTTGTAGTTAATTGGGAAAATTATTTTCTGTTTCTTGCCACATCTAAATGTTCAGTGATCTCTTTTTCATTTTCTTGATACTCCTGCCCTTTCATCAGGCCATCTAAGATTCTAGCTCTAAATATTTTTGTATTTTTGTCTCTGGTATGAAATTTAGATTTCTTAATACAAGTAAATTCCTGATGGCTTGGTTATTTTTGTCATGACTAGCTTAACAGAAACTTTTGAAGAAGTTATGCATCTTGACTTTTTTTGCTATATTTTATAAATGATGTGCTTGCTTACATGCTTAGTAGTCATACATTAAAATCTTGACACATGAAATTTATTATTTATAATAGATCATTGAGTGGGATGAAATATTAGGCAAGAAATTAGCTAGGAGGTAATATACTGGTAGAAGATAATGGCTAATTGTCTAAAAAGAAAGACCCTGAATGTTGGCTGGTACCACATTACTAATACTTAACATTTTAGCATGTAGAGCTGTTCAATAAAACTTTCTGTGATGATAGAAATAGTCTAGTCTGTGCTGCCCCAAAACAGCCACTAGTCACCTGTTAACTACTGAAATATAGGAATGTGGCTAGTGTGACCAGGGAACTGCACTTTAAAAGTGTATTTAATTTGAATTAAATTAAATTTAAATAGTCACATGTAAAATCCATAGTACACATCTAGTCTTTAATCAAGAAACAACAAAATCTGAGTTTTTATAAATTACTGGCATTATCTCCGAGGCTGGCCTGATCAACGTCTGATAATTTGGCAGTATTCAAGTATTAGTAGTTACTCAGACCAGAAAAAGATGACCAGTGAGCTTCTTTGCTCTGTGGCCCTACAATCAGGCTAGGATTCTTTGGAGGTTTATCAAGGCTGTCTGACTCCAGTCCTTAAATGAGTTAAATAAGAGAGTCTTAATCCAAATCAACATAAGCAAAGGAATGTATTGAGGAACAAAGCATAACACAGAATAACAGGCAAATTAGACAATTAAAAAATACAAGAGACTCAGTTCCCTGAGGTTCCCTACAACAGAGTTTTGTGAGAACAAGCAAGTGTGTCATTGTAAAGTGGGTGTAATAACTCGCTAATTTGCAAATAGTGGATAAGATCTGAGATCTACATAACTACCTTCATTTATTTTAAAAGAATTTGAAAATTTACTTAGTAAAGCAAATTACTAATAATAAATGCTGGTATTTGGTTTTTAGTTAATTCCTTTTATTTATTTTTTCTTGAGTTTAAGCCACAATTATACTAAATGTTTTTAAAGCTTTTACTATATGTCAGGCAATTTTTAAATTCTTTACATTTATGCTTAATTCACTTGCTAAATAATTCTAGGTGTAGTTTTATTTTAAACTTTGTAGAGAAGAAAGAATAAAAAAATAGTGACTTCCTAGAGACAAACGTTAATTGTAGCCATCATCTGAACCTAGGCTGTTTGCTTCCAAAGCTGATATTCTTAAGTACTGTTTTAGATTTCTCCTATATTATAATTTTTATTTAACATCTGAACCCCTAGAGCAGTGCCTGCCTACATAGTGAGTATTTAATAGTTCTTAAACCGATCAGAATCTTAATATGCTAAATTATCAAAAATATTTTTCAAATGAGAGTCTACCATCCAATTAGATTCTACTTATCCAAAATGGAAAGAAACTGGGTCACAGGAAAATTAAGGCAGTTTGCCATGGTCAAAAAGCCAGAGTTTTGATTCAGATAGCAGAGACTGAAGTCCACAGCCTAGGACTGGGACTAACCTGCCACATTTCCTCAAGTATGCAAATAAATATAAAAACATTTTAACATACCAGTTCTACATACTTTTTTTTCAGCTGTTTAAATACTCATTTTTTGGCTGACCATTAAATTATGTAGGATATCTTTGCATGTTGTCTTTTTTTCTTCTTATAACTTCTCTTTCCTACTACTCCAGGCTTCTTAAAATAACTGACCTCTTCTAGGAAGCCCCTTGAAGTTAACCTATGCTGTCTTCCCTATAAATTCTCCCATCTCTCCCCTGCTACCACCATCATAAAATTATAACATCTTTGATCCTCAGAGACCTTAAACACCATAGATCTTGAAGTGCTTCAGAAATCAAGTCTGAGATGAAAATGAAGGCCACAGTTCAGTGTTTTGCTCACACAGCTATTTAAGAATAAAAGCTGGACTAAAATACATTCCTTACTTGGACTGTTTCTTACATAATATTCTATCTAAATATATCTAGTTATTCTTTTTTTTTCTGGTTTATGTTGTATTTTTTTTAATATACAAATAAATTTTAATTGTAATTTGACTATCATTTCTATTTTTTTCTATTCTTAATCTTTGTCTTTAAATTTTCCATAAGCAAATATATGCTCAGAGTGTAAGATTCAGGGTTTGGTGAAGTGTTGTAGGGTCATATGGTCTGCTTAGCACAGTGCAAATAAAAATGAAGAATTGTTAATATAGATTTTTATTTGAAATTCACCGTGGAAATCAAAAACTTGGACTTAGGACATTTTGATGATTCAGTATTATAAGTCATAAGGGCATTTTGCTATTTCAAATTTGAAATCAGTTTTGTCTCAGATGGAAAATTCAAAAGTTTTTTCTGAATTCTCTCCCAACTCAGATTTAAAATCTATGGGAACATTTCAATCATGTTATGCTAATGGATAGCATCTGAATAAAATCCAAAACAACTTCAGGGGAGTAAGTTATATCCTGAGGGCAGCAGTATGCAACACAGGCCTGTCAGAAATTGTCTCACTTATTTTATCTCTCATTGATTTCTGAAATTTCAAAGGAGACAAATTAAGGTCAGAGTATCTAGTATATAGTGGCTAACACTAACCACAGTTTCCAATCAAGCTTGGATCTGCCAAATAATAGTTATCTACATCTTACAATGTGCTTCCCTCATAGCAAAAAAAAAAAGTTTTCTGAGCTCATATGATGCCTATTCCTCAAACAAACTCAATTTGAATAACTTAATGAGACTGTGAGTGCCTAGAAGCAAGAATTTGTGTAGTTTTTAAAAAAATTTTATTTTTAACTTTATTTTTTAGAGCAATTTTGGTTCAGAGCAAATTGTATAGGTTTTTACTACTCAAAATATCAAATCAGAAATTATCAGAAGTATATACTTTAGGACATGTCCATAGCTTATTATAAAAATGACCACATTTATTAATTGTAATATTTTAAAACACTATACACAGTATCTCAAACTTGCTAAAAAATATTTAGCTAACAAATCATTGCTAAATAAATGTTGGTTAAAATTTAACCAACCCTAATGGTTTATATATTAATAGCAACAGCCTTTTTTATAGATGAGAATTTTATAATATTGAATTTCCTTAGCTTTAAATTCTTTGTGAGCTTTCTTTCTTTCCAATGACACTTTTAAAAATAAAATTATCCATTTGTTCTTAGCCCTTCAAAAATTTGAAGAAACAACTAAGGCGTTTTATGGTGAGTGTACATTCTACAATGAAATCTGTATTTTCCAGAATTTCACTACACAGAAAAAGAAAATCCAAAATCTTGTATGTATATGATTAAAACTGTATTCTTCCAGGATAAGTTTTGAAACAAGTGGCTAAATAAAAAGCAAAGTTAGAAAAAGCAGGATATTAGACTTTATTTTCTCCTTTAATTCCTCCCAAACAAAACAAGACAATAGTATATTGTCAAACACAACTAAGTCCTGCATGGACTCTATTATACTTGTTTTTATTACATGACAATGTTTTATTTCATCACAAAATTTATGAATATCCTTTCAAATTAGTTAAAATATATTCATTAGATTTTCAAAAGTTTCTAAGAAGTCAGGATCTTTTCCATCTCTATCTACTTTTTCCTATATGTTGACCTCATTGTTTCCAATAGGCATCTTAGTGTACCTGGAAATAAGATTATATAACTTCTCAATTCTTAAAGTTTTATCACTAAAGAGATGATAAAACTTTACTTCCAGCTCAAATGAGAAAATGCTGTGGAAGGACATAGACTAGCTAATAATGGTTTGTGTACCCGCTAGTTATACCAATCACTGTGGTTGGGGAAAGAGTTATGACTTGCTTGGTTGTGGACAAGTAGCCATTATTCATCCAGTCTAACAGCAACAGCTAGTGAGGTACGTTATTTTTCTTTTTAAATTTATATTTTTATTTTTATTTTTTGGTAAGGTAACCCTTGGTTGACGTCACAAATTTCAAGAACCTTGTCAGCTTACAATCCCTTAGTTTTTATTTTTTATGCCTATAGCACCTGGTCTTTCTAGGTGGTCTCCCATCCAAGTACTAACTATGCCTGACCCTGCTTAGCTTCCAAGATCAGACGGGATCAGGCATGTTCAGGGTAGCATGGCCATAGATTGAGGTGTGTTCATTTAAAATGGTCATTTCCATTTAGAATAGATATTTGGTGACAAAAAGGAAAGTGAGCTGTTTTCCCCAAAAGAGTTTAATAAAACACAGACACTTCAGAGAATCAGAGGAATAAACACCAATCCACTTATACTCATAAATGGATTATTAGTTTCTAAGAATATAAACCTCTTTGTCTTCCTACTTATTTATTTTATTATATCTAAGAACATGTTCCACGTGGATAAAATGTATTGCTTTTACTTGTTTACTTATACTTCACAGTACAAAAAATCTGTGGGTTTTGACTAAATCTATACAATAAATTAGTCTGCCCAGTTGTGTACTTCGAAACATATAGCTGATGGCCATTCCCCATCTCAGCTTGTATCATGTGCATCTTTGGAATGCCCCATGGATATTCTTAACCAACTGCCATAATATTCTTCATATAGAGAGTGTAATTTAGCTTTCTTTCCTCCAGTGATCAGTTAATGGATTATTTTCACTTAAATCCATATAAGACACAGTCTTTTCTGCACAATGGAAGAAAAAAGTAAACAAGAAAACTAAATGCTTGATTTTGATTGTATTCTTTGCACCATTCTTATAGAGATCTAAGTAACACCAGGGAAAAAATATTGAGCAAAGAAATGAATAAGCAGCAAGTGTTCAAAAATAACTCAGATTTAAAGCAAGAGACTATTCTTCATTATTCTGGATAGAGACATGCCAACCAAGACTCCATTGGTCTTAAACAAAGCAAATAAATGCTCTCTTCTCTGGTCCTACATCTACTGTGGTCTCCAGTGTTTTATCTTTCCCAGTGAGTATGGATGAATAAAGTTAATCAGATAAGATTCATTATACTTATAAGGCTGGAAGACTGAAACAAAAAATATAACTACATTTGAAAGAAAATTCCATTGTCCACTTAGATAATCCTTAGGGAAGTTTTCTAGTTAGTCGCCAGTAGCTTGTTTTGACAGGGCAACGACTATCCCTAAAGCTATAAACTTGTGAATTTCAGCTGCAAATGCATTAGAGAATCAAGCTTAAAGGCTTCATTCTGCTTTATACAGAATGAAAACAGAAAGTGCTGCTCCACTGATATATTTTGATCACTTAAAAGGAAATCAAAAGTTTCTAAAATAAAGAAAAATGTGGTCATTTTGATCAAATCTGCACATGCTGAGTGACATAAAGAATTATGACAAATTTTTGGATCATGTCAGTGAAAAATATTTTTCTCTTATAGCTATTAAAATTATGTTTTCAAAGATCATCTACTGACATTGGAAATACTCACTGTATATTTTGAAAAGAAAAAAGCAATTTTAAAAACTTATTAGTGTGGTTCCAATTTTGAGAGATATACACAAGCATAAATAAAGATAAGAAGAAAAATCTACCAACATGTTATATCTAAGTGTCAATTTAAGGGTGATTTTAATTTTATCTTAATTACCTGTATCTTCTAAATATATTGCATAAAACTGGCTTGTTATTTTGATTGAAAGCTGGGGCTCTAGAGTGAGAATGACTATGTATAAATTATAATTCAGACTCTTACTAGGTGGATGATATTGAGCATTTCCTTCATTTTTAGAATGACAATAATACTGGTACCATCATAATAGCATAGCTGTGAGAAACTGAAATGTATATAAAGCACTTAACACAGTGCCTTGCACATAGTAAGATCAATAAATACTAGCTTTTTTGTATTGTAATTGTTAAGAAAGTTATTTTTCCAAGTGACATTTTTTTGCCTAGGAATAAACGTATGTATATTGCCCAATGGAACACAAATCATTATGACTTAAATTTATGGGAAGTTAGGTCATTTAATATTTATTTTTGAATAAAAAGCTCTGCTAGGGGCTCAACTGATGCAAAAAGTAAAAGTGTTGCTGAACCTTAGATTTTGCTGGTGATATTTATGATGAGTTATTACTAGTCACTGTAAAATAAACATCTGACTGAAAGTTATATTAAGAAGGATCAAGTTGCTCTGTGAAAAGAGTGTTCTGGGTTCTCACTTGTTTCAGAAAGGAGAAAAAACAAATCACTTTTACATTTCTAAAAGAACATGAAGTAGCTTGACAATCTTCTAGGTAATGAAGTTGAGATTTTTCAAAACACAATGTCTTAAAAAAAGAAATGAAAAAAGTTAGCGATTACTTGAGTTCTGGAGCTGTGAATAATTCTTATTGTTTTTATGTTCACATCTGAAGTTGGGCCAATGCATAAATAATTTGTAATCTTGTAAAAATGTCTAGTAAGAAAATATTGATGAATCCCTGTTGGTAAACTATATGCCAAAGTATCACTTTTGTTATGTCTTGATTTTAATTCTAATAATTAAATAGGATTCTGACAAAGAGTTTCTTTTTATTTTCTTTCTTTCTTTTTATTTTTACTATTTTATTTATTTATTTTTTAAATTTATTTTTAATTAAATTCTTTTTTTTTTTGTTTGGTGACATTGGTTAATGAAATCCAACAGCAAGGCATATATATATATATATATATATATATATATATATATATATATATATATATATATTGCATTTTGTGTTCCTCACCCATAGTTAGACTTCTGTCACCACATATTTGACCCCTTTTACCCATCTACCTCCCTCCTCCCCATTTCCATTTTACCCTCTGATAACCACTTGTATGTTGTCAATGTCCATAAGTCTCTGTTTGTTCTGTATGTTTCTTGCTTTTAGGCTTACATCCCACATGTAAGTGATATCATGTGGTTTTCAACCTTTCCTGTCTGGCTTATCTCACTTAGCATAATTATCTCAAGGTCCATCCATGTTGTCACAATTGGCAGTATTTCATATCTTCATATGGCTGAGTAATATTCCATTGTATATATGTACCACAGCTTCTTTATCCAATCATCTATTGTAGGATGCTTTGGTTGCTTCCATGTCCTATTCATTGTGAATAATGCTGCTATGAACATCAGTGTGAAAATATCTTTTTGGATATAAGTTTTCAAGTATTTGGGGTAAATACCTGGTAGAGGGATTGCTGGATCATATGGTAGATTGATTCTTAGTTTTTTGAGGAACCTCCATACCATTTTCCATAGTGGCCGTACCAATTTGCAGTTCCACCAGCAATGTATGAGGGTTCCTTTTTCTCTGCACCCTCTCCAACATTTGTTATTACTTGTCCTGTTGGTTATAGCCATTCTAACAGTATGAGATGGTATCTCATTGTGGTTTTAATTTGCATCTTCCTTATAGCTAGCAATGTCGAACATCTTTTAAAAAATTTGTTTACCATTTGTATGTCCTCTAGGGAGAAGTGTCTGTTCAAATCCTCTGCCCATTTTTTGATTGGATCATTTGTTTTTTTTTTTTGTTGTTGCTATTGAGTTGTATGAGTTCTTTGTATATTTTGGCTATTAGGCCCTTATCAGAGGAGTTGCTTGCAAATATTATTTCTCATTCAGATGGCTGTCTCTTCATTTTGTTGACAATTTCTTTTGCTGAGCAGCAGCTTTTTAGTTTTATGTAATCTCATTCATTTATTTCAGCTTTTACTCCTCTTGTCTTTGAGGTCAAATTTATAAAATCTTAACTTTAAGTCTAAATTCCTTGAGTTTAGTTCTTATGTTTTCTTCTATGCAATTTATTGTTTTAGGTCTTACATTCAGGTCCTTAATTCATTTTCAATTAATTTTGGTATGTGATAATAGACAACAGTCTAGTTTCACTCTTTTGCAGCTGGCTTTCCAGTTTCACCAGCACTATTTATTGAAGAGGCTTTCCTTTTTCCACTGTATGTTTTTGGGTTTTTTGTTGAAAATAATTTGCCCATATAAATATGGGTTTACTTTTGAACTCTCAATTATGTTCTACTGATCTGTGTGTCTGTTTTGCTACCAATACCATCCTGTTTTGATTACTGTTGCTTTGTAGTATAATTTGAAGTCAGGCAGAGTGATGCCTCTAGCCTGTTCTTTTTATTCAGAATAGCTTTAGTAATCCCAAGTCTTTTTGCTTCCATACAAATATGATGATTTTTTGTTCTATTTCTTAAAAAATGCCGATAGGATTTTGATAGGGATTGCATTATATCTGTATAATGCTTTAGGTAATAAGGTCATTTAAACTATGGTGATTCTTCAAATCTAAGAACATAGAATATTTTTCCATTTCTTTATATTTTCTTCTATTTCTTTCAATAGGGTGTTATAGTTTTTAATATATAAGTCCTTCACGTGTGTCATTAGATTTATTCCTAGGTATTTGATTCTTTTTGATGTAACTGCAAAAGGTATTATTTTTTCCTCTTTTTTTTCTGATACTTCATTATTAGAGTATAGGAACACCATAGATTTTTGAGCATTGCTTTTGTATCCAGAAACTTTACTGTATTTCCTTATTGTTTCTAGCAGTGTTCTTGTGGCGTCTTTAGGGTTTTCTATATAGAGAATCATGTCATCTGCAAATAGTGACAGTTTGATTTCTTCATTTCCCTTCTAGATGCCTTTTATATCTTTCTCTTGCTTTACTGCACTTGCTAAGTCTAAAAAGTTTCCTCAATAAACATTTTTCAAATCTTAATTTTTTTGTGAAAGATAAAATTATTTCTGATATGCTGGATGTTTATACTTTGTGGTAATGTGAGAAAATTAGTATTTTTAAATATCTTTGATTAAAGGTTTTAAAGACAATAATATTGTTCTATTTTATTTCTCTATTACATACTACTATTACATAATATCAAAGATAAATATTTATCTGGTATTGGGTCAAAATGAATAAATTAAAATGATTTGGTAATTCCTATCATAAATTCTTGTTGTATTTCTGGTTAAATAGCTGCTATCCATTTTTATGATCCCATAGATAGCAAATTCATCAGATGTGTTATTTTACTTTATTCTCTCATCACTGGAATAGATAGAAGTTGTAAGATATAAAACTGGCCTAAGAAAAGACTGTGTTCAGCTACTTTGATCAAAATTATCTTCTCAGTAGTTTTTGCCTTTTAATATGCCTTGTAATTTTTGTTGTAAGCCAGATATCATGCACTAGGTAAAAGGAACCCTGGTAAATAGGCCTTTAGTGGTGTGGTTTAAGGTATAGTGGGAGGAAAAGCCTTCTATAGTCCAATGATTAGGTCTCAGCCTTTTAGTGAGCATGTACCCCAGGAGCATGTGAACCTCACATGTGCTTCTCAGTCCTCGTTCATGCCCTCCCCATGCTTAGGTTGGACAGAATGGCTACAGGGGCTGGAGTTGGGTATTTCCCTTCCCTCAGATTTTTTAGGCTTTACTAAACCTCTAATAGAATTATCTCTGGTCAATTAGGTTCTCCCGAGGGCAGGCCTTCTTAAGTATGCTCTGGTTTATTTTAAAATGGTTACTTTTCCTCTCCTGTAGCTGGAAGCCAACAAGGAATTTTCTTCTGTTCTTCACTGGGAGAAACTGGTAGAGCTCCTAGAAGTAAAACTCACAGAAGGGTGCCCCCTTGAGCCCCATCTTCCTTAAGACTGGTCCTCCATCTGGAGTATTTAAGTCTCAGACTTGTCTATACTGAGCCTCTAGCAATTTTTCAGTTGTAGTTTAGATTTCCCTATACTAACACTGGTTCCTGCAGAGATTTCAGCTCATGGATTTTTGCTGCAGTAAATTGTGATTTTCCATATTCACTGCCTGTCTGTCTCTACAATTTTGGGGGCATTGTTTTGCCTTGAGAACTCACTTCTCTGATAGGGAAGTGCAGATTTTTACTTCTTGTTAGAGCAGAGTAATGACTTTCAAGCTCCTTACATGCTGGACCAGAAACTGTCATGAGTCCATACTCATTACTTTTTTTAATCAAAGTTATACATATACATATTTAAACAGTCAAATGAAACTCCAAGGCTTGTAATGAAAACCAGCAGTACTCTCTTCCATCTCTCTTGCCTTTAAATTCTCCAGATTCTCGATTCCCTGGAAAAAATTTTTCACTCTTGAAAATGTTTCTTCTTATATTTCCTCCATTTTTCTGAGTTATTTGCTCAGATATGTCTTTTTGTTTTAAAATTTTAGATTATACCTATTGAATTTGGAAGATTTAAGGTACTATCTATTAGCTATAGAAAAAAATAGTCCTAGTTCTCACAACCCCAACACTGCCACATTTTCAAACCCCACTCCCACCCCTTCGGAGATAATATAGTCCCATAATATAATTGGGTTGAATGAATTATCTTTAGTCTATCGTAATTTTATACATATGGTTCAGGGCAGGGCCATATTGTAAAATGTGACTGCATTTATTTATTTATTTTGGACAAAATTTCTTTTTTCCAGAGTTAGAAAGTTGCCTCATTTTTCCTTAGTTATTTACTTATTTCGTTTTTATGCAAGTATTTCTTCAAACTCCAAAAGAATTGCATATGTGCTCTCAATATAGACAAACACCAAATTCATTATTTTATTAACTAACATCTTTGAGCCCTGCTTTTCTATTCCTGTAAAGCAAACCGATTTGCCATATTTGTTGACTATACCACTGACATGCTAGGTATTTCTTTGATTCCATGCTATTCTCCTTCTTGATTTAAATGTATTTGGGGGTCTATGTGTGTTATTGTTGTTACTCGGAACGATGATAAACTTGTGATTTAAGTATGAAGCACAGAGAGCTGCCGAAGAGTTCTATATAAAAGGTTTGGCTTTTGGATTTTATTGTAGAGAAAATGAACAGCACTCAGTTATTTTTTAGCTGACCCCAAATTTTAACCCCTATGGATTTTTTTTTTCTCTTGGTCCAGTTTTTTTTTTTTTTTTTTCCTGATAAAATCTGGCAGCTGGTGTTGAGAGACAAGAGGTAGAAGATGCCTCAGAGGATCACTATTTGTTTGTTCTTTTAAGCAACATCTCCTATTTCCAGTAAAGTGCCTTGCCTTTTTCACCATTGCTTTTCATTGTGTCTGATTATCTTAGGGGTTTTTCTTTCTGGTGAATTGTTTACCTGAATTCTCCTCTTCACCCTTACTGATTTGAAATTATCCAAATAACTTGATTTTACTCTTTATTTCTCTCTTTTTCCTTCTTTCCTTTCTTTCTATATATTTATTTCTAGATGTAATTTTTTCTTTATGTTTTCTTATCAAATGATTAAAATTCTAAGATAAATTTAGGCCATTAGTTAATTTGAAAATACGTTAAAAGGTTAAAGTAATGTATGCTGATAATGTTATTCAAAAGCAACAGTATCAATAAAAGATCTAAGAATTCTTTTTTGAAAAATAATGAAACTCTATTAATACAGTAATTTTAATTTTAGATTTCTAATTAATTCTAAAGGCAGTGAAGTGCCTAAAGCTTCAAAGAGTAAGGATGCTATAATTGTATTTTTTTGAAAATACAACAATTAACTTTTATGTTATTAATGCTTTTTTGTGGTAGAATTACTCTACTTGGTATTAAGAATATACTTAGAATACTTTTTTCTCAAACAAAATAAATAATATTTTGTTTCAAATAAATCAGTGCCACATATTTTTCACTAGGTGATATAAGAGGTAAGTTTATATTTCAGTTTCTTTAGAATTTGAAACATTTGATTGCTTCTTTTATAAAAAGAAACCCAAGTTTCATTTTCACTGTTCTGGTGATGAAATCCCAAATATCAATGAAGAAGCTATTTTTTTTTTTAATCGAGCCAATTACATTGGTTCTTTAACTTAGTCTTGTCATTAGAAACCAAGATAATATTGACCAGCCAGGAGAACCTCCTAATGAAATAGCATATTGGTTGTAATTTCCCTTGGCAAAATTTCTGTTAAGTGAAACATTTTTTGGCACTCACAGGCTCCAAAGATTATGGGCCTCTGTTCACTTCTCTTTAGATCTTAATTCTTCATGTGCCAAAGAGGTCTCTGACTTCTGAATATCTGGTGCTTAAGCCTTGCTGTCAGAGGTTGCTAATTCCTTCTTCAAAGCATCCTTCGTACAGTAGTCCCCCACTACCCACTATTTCACTTTTTGCAGTTTCAGTTACCCACAGCCAACTACAGTCCAAAAATATTACATAGAAAATTCTATAAATAAATAATTCATACATTTTAAATTGCAATTGTTCTGAATAGTGTCATAAAATTGTAGTCCTGTCCAGGACATGGATCATCCCTTATCATACATACAGTATATTGTTAAAATTGTTCTATTTTATTATTAGTTAGTTATTAATCTCTTAAATTACCAATTTATAAATTAAACATTAATACAGGTATGTATAAATAAGAAAAAACCTAGTATATGTAAGGTTGGGTACTATCTACCATTTTCAGGCATCTACTGGGGATCTTGGAATGTATGCTCTTCGGATAAAGGAGACTACTGTATTATCTCTTCTTCTCCATTTCTCGAACCCTGCCTTATATTCTACAACTATTATGAGTCTCCTCATATGACTTTCTGACTTTGTCCTTTTCCTCTCCAAATTTTGCATTTCTTTGACTTCCGAAGTCAAATGACTAGAATCTTCGAAAATATGCTTCTATTAAATCATTCTTTCTAAAAAATGTAATAGTTTCTTATTTCATTCCTAACTCACCCATTTTAAGTCTAAGCTTCCTTGAATAACTTTTAATATTCTTGTTTCCATTATAGCTGCACTGACGTATATACTTCTTCACTATTTGTTTTTGTTTTCATTGTTGTTTTCCTTTAGAAAATACTGCATATTTCCTTAAATTTTCCAAGTTATATCAAATCCAGGCCAATTTATTCCATAATTGATGTTCTCACTCTGAGTTATTATAAATAAGTTTTCAGATAAAATCTAATAAACATATCCCTTATTTATATTATTTTCTCCTTCCTTCTTTCTTTACTTCCTTCCCTTCTTCCTTTCCTTACTTCTTTTTAATTATTAAAATCTCTTTCTCTGTTCTTTTCATTCCACCTATATTTATAACACATAAAGTTATAATTATTATATATTGGTAATGTCAGACCATACCAATTATCTGACATACTCTTCTTTTGCCTTCTAGTTATTGGACTCCCTGACTTTTAACTGAACACATGACAACCTGCATGTGGGCATATATCCAAGTTCCAGCAACTTGGATATGAGCAAAAGTGACATGTGAGATTTATGGTTCATATCTTTCCACTCTACTCCTCTTTTTCTTCCTTCCTATGGGCCAAAACATATAGAATTAAAATTTCTGAACCAATTCTACTCATGCAGAAGGGGTACGATATGAACCAGATATTTAAGGCACAGTGTGTTTAAAATTTTCTTGAGTGTATTTGTTTATTCTATATTTTCTTGGATACACAGAGCACATCTTCTATTTCAATATTTATAACCATGTAGTAAGTTTTTGTTCAAAATCCTTATTCAAAATAAAAAGATACAATATTACAATCACTTAAATTGTAAAGTAAGTGTTCAGATAAAAAAGGTACTTGTTAGAAATTAAGACCCTAATTCAAAGTAGATTTTTATGATGGATTTTCAAGTAACATTGGTCAGTAGTAAAGATTTATCAGGATAAACAGAAACATCTGACAAAACACCTGCCATATATTAGCCATAGTAAAAAAGTATCTTACATGTATCTAGTTACATGTTACAAGTATCTCTCTAAAGAATCTGTGAGTCTCCCTGTTTTTTCCAATTTATGTAAGAGGACGGTGGCCCAGAAACACTAAATAATTTTGCCATGACCAAACAGTTGGCAAGAATAAGAGATGGGATTCAAATTTGTTAACACTAGATCTAGAGCCATGCTCTTAACTACTGTGCTATACTATTCAGTAAGTACATTATATCTTTTCTCATATCCATGGAACCAAGACACACAGTTAATTACTCTACCTAAAATTCCAAATCAGGAAATGTATTTGTAAGTAAAACATTGCAGCAAAAAAAAAAAAAAAAAAAAAGCTTTATAAAATCACTCTACAACACAGCAAAGGGAAAGTTGAGAAAGTAAGGCAGAAATTTCAGATGTATTTGAGAGAGAGGGAGAGAGGAAGGGAAGAGGTTGAGAGAAAGAGAGAGAGAACATTAAATTTTTATGAGGACATTTTTTAGGTTTCCAATTTTGCTTCATAAGAATTATATCTTAAATGGTTTGGGGACTGAAGGAGTTCAGGATATGCATCCTGAAAATATGCCACTTGTTATATTGATTTTTGAGCCGAAATCACTTGAAAAACAGCGCATGCTCTGAACTCCTCTTGTTTGCCTAAAGACTGACACTCCAAAAGGAACTCAATTGTGATAAGTCCCTTCCCAAGAGTTTCATCAACCAGAGAAGATTGACTTATTACAGAAGAGGTGACTAGAAGTCAACACACATCCAATGCAAACTTTGTTGCAAATTACCATATTTCCCTTCTTTTTTACTAATGGACTATTTATATTTCCTAAAACTTATTTACTTCCCCCTAAATTGCATCATCTCCCCTCCCTTTTCCCTATTACATGGTATATAACCTCTCAAATCTAACTGCTTTTTTTGAGTATACACTTTTTCTTGTGGTGCTCATGCATATAGTATTAAAAATTAATAAATTTGTAAACCTCTTCTCCTGTTAATCTGCCTATCAGTTTCATAGACTCAGTAATTGAATGTAGGAGGGTAGAGGAAAAATCTTTCCTCCCCTATAGGGTCATACCATGGGCACTTAGATATTCAACTATTTTCTGCTCTTTCAAATAACGAATCTCTATTAAGAATTGATACATTATTAGGGGCCACTAAACTCAGAACAGCGGTGTTCCCTGACAAGGCTGTGATTCCTTAGATTCTCACTTTTTGCTTTTTAAGCAAACTGTGTATGTGCACTTTCTGAATGAGGGGGAAGCATTCAGCAAATCTTTGAATATTAGAATGCAGCCAGGTGATTGTGCATAGTCACCGTTCTGGTTCTACAATCATCTTTTCTACCTTAAGACCAATTATTTTATTTGATAAAGACAAATGAACTCTCCCCCCACCCCCAACTGTAGGAAATTGGCAGTATAGAATTAGATCACACATGTGGCTATTTTAATTTTAAAATTAATTAATTAAATGTTAATTTAATTTAAAATTTAGTTCCTCATTTGTTCTAGCCACAGAATCAAGTGCTCAGTGTCATAAAAGGCTAGAAGCCCCTGTATTGGACAGCACAAATATAGAACATTTCATCATCATGTCATAAAAATCTTTAAGCATCTATGTTTCTTTACCATGCTACCCATACACTCAGCTGGAGAGCTTTAAAAAATGCAGATGCCCTGCTACCACCTCAGACTGATTTAATCAGAATGGCTCAAGGTAGTGCCAAGATATTGGAAATTTTTTGAAAGTGTCCTGAATCTAATGAGTTTAGGTGGCTAGGGTTAAGATTCAATTCTATAAAGTAAAATTTATCTTTCATGAATCAACGACTCTTTTTTGAAATTTATCTTTTCAATCAGCATTTAAATATGATAAAAATCTCTTGTCTTGAGAACAAAATCTCCCCCAAAATCACAATAACTATAATGGCAATAACAGTGACATCTCTTCTTGATCCCAGATCCCATTTCTCCACTCACCACTCTTATTATCTGCAAGGTCAAATTCTTTAAATGTGTGCCATATTCCAGAGTGGCAACTTTTTGTCTTCTTATTTATTTTAATCCTTACTCTAACTAATCCTGGCTTCTATCTCCATTATACCACCAAAGTGACTCCTAGTAAGTTGACCAAAGACTTCTACTTCAGCAAATGCAGGCGACATTTTCAGTGTTCATCCTGATTGATTCTCAGGAGTCCTTAACACACTTTTGGCAAATTTGTCCTTAGAGCACACTCTGCCTTGCTTCCTCTGATGTATAGTCTCCTTGTTTTCCTATTCTGTCTCTGAAGTCTCCTACACTTTTCTTTATATAAGTTTCTCAAAGTTTCATTATAGGTTTTCCTTATTTCCTGCTATATTCTCTCTTCTTAGTAAAACTGCAATTATACAGTGTATTATAATCTATATAATAATTAAACTTGAATTAACTTTCGGCCAAGGTCTTTCCTCTGAGCCAATATCTAACTGTCTGTGCAAGACCTCTACTAGGATATTTTAAATAAACATAAAGTAATTTGTCAAGAACATATTGTCTGTTCCATCTTAAACTGGTTCTGCTTCTTTTTCTATCTCAGTTTATGCCACTGAAATTCTTCTACTGTATAAACCAAGATGTTAAATTGACTTCAGAATCTTTCACCAATATATACTGTGTCTCCAATGGATAACCTCAAAATGTCTTTTAAATCTATATATTTCTTTTTCTTTCTGCTACCTCTATCTTAGTCCAAGCTACCATAATCTATTTCTCATAAGTGACTTACCTACATCAATGCTAGCCACCCTCAACCCCTAACTTATTCAGTATATTTCAGCCAAAGAAACCTAAAGATGCAAGAAGGGTTATGCTTTGCACTTGCATTAATTATTTCAACATTTTTTTTTCTCTTAGTATGCAGACCAAAATCTATTATTTAAGCTCCAAATCTATTATGATCAGTCACTCTTTACCTCCCCAGCCATTACATTTTCAATTCTTCTTGCTTTTAATGCCTTAACCAAGTTGATTTTTTTTTTTTTGAATGCTACTTACCTCAAGATCTTTCATATGCCATTTTCTCTGGAAAGATTTCTTCACTAATACTACTTATGTTTCAAATTCCAGCTCAAATATCATATCCTTAGGAAAGTTTTCCTTGATTTATTAACTTAGCTTTTCCCATTATTTACTCTCATTATCCCAATAACGTTATTCAACACAATTAATTACAGTTTTAAAAATATGTTAATTTGCATGATCGTTTGATTAATGTCTGCCTTCTCCAGTCAATCAGTTTCTGGACAACAAGTACTATATCTATCTCACTCAAGATTTTATATGTAGTACCCTAGCATAATTCATGACTCATATTAGATTATGGTAAATATTTATTGGATAAATGAAAGAACAATAATTGATGGCAGTATACCACTTAGTTTTAAACATAGAAAATAAGTTACTTGTATAATGAGGAAATATTAGATACATGAAAATTCTTATACTCTTGGAAAAATAAGAGTTCATTATTAAAGGTAAACAAATATTTTATTTTTAAATAGCATGATTAATCTGATCAAATAGTAAATAATTCAGACTAAACCCACTGCAAGCAGTTCCTGTCTTATAAACTATTCTCTGTGTCTAGAATAAAAATAGGGAAGTTATTGTATCAGTACAAAGTATGTATTGGAGGGCTATCTGCTGCAGAAGACAAAAAATGAACATTATCCTTTTTATGTAGATCAATTGCCTGAATATTCAAAACTTTTCTCTTTTATCTACTCTGTCCATGTACCCAGAACTTGAAAGCAATTTAATCTCAAGTAGATTATAAAATAATTTAAACATACAGCATGGTAAATTTGTTTGTTTCCAGAAGCATGTGTAGAACTATCTAGGACATCAAGAATTCTTCTCACAACAAAAGCAAGCAAACAAAAACATAATGAGGAAAAAACTGAAATCTTAATCTGAAAAATACTGTTTTAAATATGAACATTTGCTTAGCCCACAAAAAGTATGAATAAAATCTATAGTTTTTTAAAATCATTAAGACACTAATAAAAATGATTATGCCCTGTTTTCAGGGCCAGATTTTGGCAGTGGGGCATTGGCAATGTTCCTTTGGCAGAGGCAATAAATAAATGAATAACAAGATGTGGCCCAAAGTGACAAAGGTAAGAAAAGTCAAGCATGGTTTCAGAGACATACTAGGCCCTTATTAAATTTATTTATCTGCCAGGGACTTTTTTGATGCCTCATTGGTTTAGAGATGCTCACAAAATCTTTCTTGGATGAAATAATGATAGAAATATGGCCCAGTCCTAAAGTAATCAAATACTATGAAATAAATATGAAGTGTGTAAATAACAACAGCATTACATTTCTTGATGACTTCTTTGAACAGATATTTGCCTACATTTCTGAATAAGCCATGAAGATAGAGGTTACATGAAATGAATTCTTCTACAAGAGTCAGTAAAGGAGTCAGTAATATTTACATATGGACCCCAATTCTTTTAGGTTCTTTTTTTTTTATCAAAAGAGGATTAAACTGATGGAAACAGATAAAATGGCTACAATGTAGGGTGAGCTGGTTTATTATGAAATAAAGAAATTTTAGTTTGCAGAGTAGTCAACTTCCTTTAATACTTTCAAAGAAGTAGAGATTGTATCTTGAGAAAAATACATCTATATGGCTGTTGGACTTTTTTTATAGTTTCAAACATTGAAAATACATTCCTTTTCCTTAAAAAAATTATTTCCACCTATACAGCATTTTGTGGTGAATCTCAATGAAGTTAGTGTCCTAAGAATGATATATCTTAAACATTAAAGAATGTCAGACAGTTTCTTTGAGTTAAGGAATCCCATATTTTTGAATAAATATGTTCTACTTGGTATCTTTTCATTAAGGGCCACCTGAGAACATTTATAAAACTATATCTGCAAATAATATTATTTATGTTAAAGGGTAATGAAATTTTTAGTTTATAAATTTTTTATTATAATGTTTTGAACATTCCTGAGAGTAGATTAGTCTCAGAATACTGTAATACAGGAGTCATCAACGTTCTGTCTCAATCTTCCAAGAAACTTTACTGAGGAAGCTTTTTCCTTGACTTTAACCAAAAGTGTTGTTGAGATGAGAGAGAATAGGCAGGAAGAGTCAAGATAAAAACATTTGAAAAATGAGACAGAGAAGCCAGGAGAAGAAAAAACAATTGAAGATTCTCATTCATCCAGAGATAATATTTTTGAAAGCTGTCATAAAGGAAGCTAATTAAAAAGAATAACCTACTCATTTAGAAAGAGCACAGAAAGAACATAAGAATGTTATTTTGGAAAAACATTAGTACAATATGAACTGGCAAATAAAAATGTTCTTTTGATATCTGGTAGCAATTGTTCACTATACCTCATGAACGATTCTCGTTTTCACTTCACGTCCTCTCTTTATTAAGAATAGAGTTAGGCAAAGCCCAAGTTTTAACTTATTAATTATCATCAAGGAGATGAATAAGTTATAGCAAAATAGGACTAGATCAAAGAAAAAGAAATCTTTACAGCATTCTGAACAGATTTTGACCCTGTGTTCTAATTCTAATTATTCTACTTTACTTAAAATGTATCCTTAAATAATTGTCACTTCAGCTCTCTCTGTATTAATGCTCCTATCTGTAAAATAAAATCCAGAATATTTTCCAGCTTCAATAATAATGAATAATTTTCCAGCTTCAGTTTAATAATGAATGTGTTTCTTTCCCCAGTGACTCACCAGCAACCCTGGTGACTAACTCATTTTCTGGAACACTCTTTCATCATTTGAGCAAGTGACCACTTTACTTTTGGTTCATTATATCATTATTCCCTAGTGCTGTATTAACATTTATATTCAGTAAGTACTTGCTTCTACTCAGACTCAGACCATAGGTTAAATAATTTTAGAGAAATAATATAATCTTGCCATAAAATGTACCCCTCCAAACTAATATAGAAGGACACACACAACATGTTACTAATAAGCATAACTGATCTACAGACATGACAGCACAACATAAGCACAACAGTGACTATAAAGTTATGGCAAAATCTCACACATTTTATACAGCAATGAAGAAGAAAGAAAAAGGAATTCACTATCTCCTTGAGAGACTTAAGGCTGTACCACCTGACTGTCTTTTGTATATCTCATGGGGAACTCTTGAGGTAGTTCTGGAAGTATGTTTTGACATAACTAGATATTATTTGGCCCCAAACTTTAGAGATATCTCTACCTTATAAAAACTGGAGAGTAGGCTTAATCCTTAAGAGAGATTTATCTCTATTTTGAATATTATCATAAGGAGTCAAATTTACTGTCTTTTCAAGGAAATAATGAAAAAAGAAATGGGAAATTGGTCTTTTTACCTTTTATAACAGAGAAAATTATTTTTATTTACTCTGAAGGTATAAAGAACCTCATATGAGTTAATAACTTGGGCTTCAAAACAAACAAAAAATAACACAGATTCCTGTTTTAAGACTGGAATTTTAGTGAAAATACTATGTATGATCACAAATAGTAAAGTACAAAGAGCATAATACCTTAGCCCCAAGTTGAAACTTCAACACAGGAGTCAGTTTTGGGCATTGCGTAAGAAGCCACTAATTACCACTGTCTTTGTTTCATCAGTCTCAATTTTAATCATTTTTATCTAAGACCTCCCAGGTCTTCTCATTATCCAGAGCTTAGAAAGAAAAAAAAAAAAAGCACTTTTTCCATTGTTCTAACACAGTGCTATCCAATAAAAATAAAATATGAACTACATGTAGAACTTTAAATTCTTTAGTAGCTATATTAAATAAGTAAAAGGAAGCATGTAAAACTAATTTTAATACACTTTATTTAATACAGTATATCTAAAATACTGCCATGTTAAAATATAATCAATATGAATATAATTGAGATACTTTACTTTTTTTTTAACCCAGTCTTTGTAATCTGGTATGCATGTTACATTTGTTGTGCCTCTTAGTTCAGTCCATTCACATTTCACATGCTCAGTAGCCATGTGTGGCTAGTGGCTACCATATTGAGCAACACAGTTCTACCCAGATTCATAAGGAAATGTGATAGCTGCTCTCTGTGATGGTAGTACCCTTATAATTTTATTCTGAGATTTTAAATTATAGGCCAATGGGATTACTTTTTCCAATTTATATTGCTGCTGTTGTGGGTAATAATTATTAACATCCTTTTTTAGCCCTCTGAGTTCCAAATTGATTGAGAACCAGACACAAGTTTCATGTGTCAAAATATCAGCTTCAATTTTTTTAAAAAAAAGCTGCATTGTGTAGTATGGCTTAGAACTGTGTCTATACTACACTTCCTAATCCTGTTCCCTGGGTCTAGCTCTGAGGCTGCCTGTCTAAATGGGGGTCTGTACAGCAGACTGGACTCTCACTCAACCACACTTCCCTTAGCGAAGGAGCTGAGTGGATTGGGTTCCACTTCTCTAAAGAGAGATGCCAGGAAGAGTCTTTTTCTATTTTTGACAATCAGATAAACAGCTTTTCCTTTTCTTTTAGAGGAAGAAGGAGGAAACTTGAAAACAGAAAAAAAAAAAAAAAGATTGCCAATACTATTTTATCATGGGGAGCAGAATAGACAAAGGAACAGTCAGTCTGTAAAGCTACTCCTAAATTTCCAAGAGGATAAGATTTTAATTATACTACAGAAAACTATGTAGCAGTGTGTTGGAATGAGGTGCACTAAAAAAGCTTTTAACTAGATTTATGGGTGATTTTATTTGCAGAAGTAAGAATAACCTACAGATATATGTTAGGAAGAAGCATGCTAAAAGCTTTTAACTAAAATAATGGCTGAGCTTATTTAAAGATTTACTATACCATGCCAATTAAAAAAACAACAACATGCAAATAGCTTATCTTTCTTACCCAACTTTCCAGGTCTTCCTTATGTATAGCCTTATGAGAATCTGTCAGAATTTGACTGATTAGACTCTGAAAATAAGTGCTCTGGGCCAGATATATGCAGTTGAAGTGACTTATCTATTGTTGGTTACAGCTCAGTGAAAAATGGCTGAGATTTCCTGCCCCAAAGCATGGAAGTGGCCTTATCTAAGCTTGCTTATTTATGTATTTAATACTTTGTTTGTTTGTAATCTGAACAATCATTGACCAACTAGAATGACAACAAAAATTCTCCTCTTTGGCTTCCTTTTATGCTTTTTAATGTATTGAAAGTAGCCTTCTAAATGTAAGTTTGGCTTTGCTTAATTTTCCTCCCAAATCATGATAAATGATTTTCAGATGCAATCAGCAGAAAATCTGAAATGGGAAGAAAAAGATGCATTTGTTTACTCTTTACTGTTTTACTTTAGTTTCCAAGCTTTACTCTTTAAAAAAAAGATAAAGAAAAACTTTTTAGTATTTTATTTTCAGTACCAAGAAAGAGAATAGGACTAAACATTCAATCAACTCTGATGTCTCTTTTGAAGGCTCATAAGCAGTTGGCGACTGGAAAGCTGTTATTTCTGAGAACCTAAAGGACACATTTTTAGGGTCTTAAAAACAGCAAGCTCTGAAAGAAGAAGGTGGCCTGAGAGACCATGAAGAGCCACTAGAAATAATCTTTGTGACTGCACAATTTTTGTAGTCAAGATTATGTATTACTTCTTAAATTACTTGATACCATTCTATAACACCATTCTTTTATATATTTGTTCTACCTCTACCAAATACCACACATTTATTCAAAATCATTTATATATATGTGTATATATATGTGCATAAATATGCATATATGTGTATATATATATTTGTGTGTGTTATATATATGTATGCATATATGTATGTGTATGTATACATATATATTTCAGACAGATATATATATATATATATATATATATATATATATATATGTATACATATATATTTTCTGTCTGAAATAAATGGCACTGAGCTCTCTAAGCTGGGTTTTTTTTTTTTTTTAATGTCCATAGCACCTGGTCTTCGTAGGTGGTCTCTCTTCCAAGTACTAACCAGGCCTGACCCTGCTTAGCTTCTGAGATCAGATAGGATTGGGCTTTTTCAGGGTGGCATGACTATGGATAGCACTGAGCTTTCTAAAACTGAGAAAATATAGTGCTCTTCAAAGAGAGACTATTAGGATACCAAACAGCTAACTAGAGATCAGTCTTCTCTCACCACTTAATCTTGATTTCATGAATGAACACAGCATTGCTATTTCTCTTTCCTGAATATACACCAGAGATAGAGATCAATGTGGAACTCATTAAATATTTGGACATAATTTTTAATGATACTGAATTATTTTAACATCCATTTTTGCATTCCTACTATGTGACATATACTACTAGAGGTAAGAGTGATGTCAATATAAAATATTTAGTCTTGACTTCAGGATTTCAAATTGTATCAGGTAGACTATATCAGATATGTGGACAAAATATTATGTCAACACAAATGAGGTAGGACATTCTTTTAACCAAATATCTTCAGAAACTTCCTTTGGAAATTTGGAGGAACAAGAAAATTTTACTACTTTTGGTGTAGCACAGATAGACTGAAATTTCTAGTAAATCTCTAGAAAGAACAGGACCAATAGAAGCTTTTGGGTAATACTTCACGCAATCTGTCTAAATATTTGAAAGTCAATGAAAAAAAAATCTATTCCTACCTGTTTTTTGGCTTGATATACACAAAACTTCAATATCTGATGAACTCGGTGTTTATAAATTATCTGATGCCTGACAAATCAATAAAAAATATATTCTAATATTTAGAATCATATAGAAAATGTACCTGAGGAGATAAGTTATTTCTAGATTTGTTCATTGGACGAGGGGAGAGGAGTGAGGAGTTGAAGAGAGCAGAATGGTAAGAGAAAAGAACATGATGAAACAGCAATTGTATGACACTAGTTCAGAACAGTGGTACAGGAATTAATTAGTGTTTTAGTGGAAAAGTAGTGAGTCTTTTCCTATTTCTATTGTGGTTAGAGTTCCTGAAGAATAATTCACACTGGAAATTTATTTTGGAGGATCAAACTAACATGAAAGATAAGCTAACTATGCTGTGTAATGTTTATACTTTCCCCCTGCTTTACAATTCTTTTCATGGTATCCCTGGCTATATCACAGTGGCGTGAAACTCTTCAAGCAGAAATTAATACAATATAAGTATACTGGATTAAATATTCAAAATTTATTTTTAGCTCAAATTAGTTACAGACACTGGATGTTACATCTTTACATACTTCTAAGGACAAATTACTACAAAAACATTAACTCATCCTTGACTGTAATTTAATTCTTACCTAATTTAATTCTTACCGATAAATGACCTCAGAAATAGCTGTTGCTACAGCCTATTTAATTTTTGTGCACTTGCTCTTTCTTTACACATAAGTGCACCTACATAAAAATGAGACCTCCTCCCCGCTCCCACACATATCAGTATTAGACAGCTCACATTAATTGGACATATAATCACAAAGAGAGGTACTTACTTAGCTCTCCTATTACAGACAACAATATCTTAACTGCTGGATTGTAGGTAGGTTTTGGTCACATGCAAATTACTAAAGAAAGATCTTTTTCATTGCTTTCTTAATTTTTCTGAGTGGAAGGGCACCAAACTACATATGAGCTTATTTCTATTCCTCATGGTTAAAGACTTTGTGGCCTTAGAGCAAAGGATATCAGAACTCTTTCTGATATCAGAGGCTAGGTGGCCTGGCTAAGGAGGTTTCAAGGACCTGAAAAACTATTAGCACCAAGATATATTGTTGACAATTCCATAATTCCAGTAGTTTGGCCTCAAAATTTGGAGTCTTTATCCTTGGGATGTTTTCCTTCACTCTTTCATATTCAATCTATGTTGACATTTTCCAGAGGTTTACTATTATTGCCTGATTTAATACTAAATCTGCTTCAGTCTCTTTTTTATAACATGTATTACCTTTTAATATAATATAACTGACTTATTTTTTAATCAACCATTGCTTCTTCCTCGCTGCTAGAATATAAGCTTTATCAAAGTGGGAACATTTGTATGTTTATTCACTGATTTATTTGAAGTTCCTTAAATAGTGTTCCCTCATAGTGGTGCTAAATAAGTATTTATTGAATGACTACGTGAAGCTGACATCTGAGCAAAAACATAAATGTGATAAGAGAGTAAATCTGCAGAGACTGTTCTGGAAGAAGAGAATAGAAAGTACAAAGAGCTAAGATGGGAGTCACAGAAGCAAGGATGCCAGGAGTGATGGAGAAATTTTAGGAAATGAGGTACATAGTTAATAAGTGATGAGGCTTACATTTAAACCTGAACAGTTTGGCTTAGGGACTGTGTTTTTAACTTTAAACTGAGATCAATATCCAAATCTATCACTTACTAAACTATATGATTTGAAGCTAAGTTCATAAATACTCCTAATCTAATTCCTATCACTAGTGATACAGGGGTAAGAACCTTGTAGAAGTATTAAGAGAATGGAGCAAAATATTATATTGTAAAATGCCTTAAAATGAATTGTAAATATTATACCCTGCCCACCCCACATTTATCCCTGACTTGTTGTGTACACTGTATTTGTTTGTGTTGGAGAGCTCTAAAAAATAAACAAACACAAGTCCCCAGATGTAAACCTGAGAACCATTAGCAAATCTAATCCACCAGGCTGATATCAAATAATACTGTGAAGGATTATAGGGAAACAATAAATACTTAAGTAAACTCAGGTCAAAACCAGCTGGCACTTGATTAATTGTCTAATCAGGGAATTACCCAGGAATAGACAATGAATTTTGAGTAATGAGTTAGCCTGCTGTAAGCCTCCAGATAGCTGAGTTTCCTATTTAAGAAGAGTCTGTGGTAAGAGATAAGGATGGAGAGCAAGGATAATCCTAATTACAAGCCCAGGCAGGGTACTTCCACTTTTGTGCTGGGGGTCAGTGCCAGTTGAATTCCTTGTGTCTCTCTTATATTCACATGGAAGAAATCAGTAAGCACTTGTTTACTGCTCTGGAGATTAACTTTATTAGGTAGGGTATGAACCCAACAACTTTAAGACTTAAAGGATTAGAGGTCTTTATAAGAAATATTGACCTCCCATAAGCCAAAATATTTCCATATTATAATAATGATCCATGATTGTCATCAACAAGAAAGATATTTAAAGTCTTACGCTGAGGAATGGGATCACATTAAATATTATCTACAAAGTGATTCAGAATTGTCTTAAATAAATTTCTGTGCATAAGTTCTGCTTTCCAATTAGAAAGAAAACTGATTAAGTGCAGTCACTTTCCTACCATAGCTGCTCCTCTCTCCCCAACCCCTCATACAATGACACACCAATCACAGTTCTAGATACGATGAAAAAACTTACTGTTGGCTAATTGGAAGGGAAAAAATCTATTCGTTTCAGGGAAAATCCAGAAAAAAAGGAATTGTACTCAAGCAATAATAATCAGAAGGAAGAGTCCATGAAAGCAAATATATCTAGGGCCCATGTAAGTCATATTGTGACTTTGAACCCAATATATGTTTTATGTTGGAATATAAACATTGTTAAGGGTTCTAGTATAGCTCTACATGGCCATCTTTTTCTCATGTACTTCTATGAGAGCCCATCAAGAAAGCAGGCAGCCACACAGCCAAGAATTCAACTAGGAGGCATGGTCAGATTGGCAAAAACTACTCGCACGGGAAATCAGAGATCCTCTTATGGCAGCTGAGGGAGGCTCTGCCTTGTTCTGGTCCGTGCACCTGAATCATGGCTCTATCTCTTTTCCCTGTCCCTAATTTGGGTTTGGTAGTCTGACCCTCACATGCTGAATTTCTTTTTCCTAAACTTACTTTAATTTGCTGACTTTGCTTCACTCCAAATTCGTACTTTTAAGTCATAGATGTGATCTTCAGGTTGGAAAGCAAAGTCTAATTCTCAGAAATTCTTTTCTAGACATGTGTGTACTGGACCCCTAGCTTAATCACCAAGCCACAGCAGTTTTTCAGGAAC
>PVKZ01006307.1:0-37172 GCA_004027375.1 Macroglossus sobrinus | reverse complement strand
CATAACTCTCCCAGTCTCTGGAGTCAGGTGCAATCTGCACACACCTGCACACATTACGCACACACCTGCACACATTACGATTACGCACACCCGCTCACACCTCCACCTGAGGTCCAAAAACACCTCCAGCGCCAGTGTCAACCACAACGCGTCCCCCAAGCCCACTCCCCCTGGCGCTTCATCTCAGCAAATGCTGTGCTGTGCAGGAGAGCCAACACAAGGTCACACGGCTCCCTGCAGGTCACTTCCGGGCCGTGGACGAGGGGCAGGTGGGGACCAGCCTGTTGGTGCTCGCCCTGGGGAGGCCGGAGGCAGCCACTGGCCCGCCCTTCCTCCCCGCTCCACAGACCAGGGGAGTCTTTGCTCGGAGCTCCCTCCGAGGAGCCAGGAGGGGTCCCCTGCACGACTCCCCTTGGCCACAGTGGGCTCACGGCCCCTTCCGGGTTACTAACCCTTAGGCCTGGGTTACCAACTCTCGGTTGGTGGGGGTGTTGGCCCGCTCGGCCTGCCATGGCAAAGCAGCACAGACAGAGTGACTGAAACAATGGAAAGTCACCGTCACCCAGTTCCAGAGGCCGGAAGTCTGACATCAAGGTGTCAGCCAGCTTGTTCCTTCTGACACCTCTCTTTGTGGCTCGTAGGTGGCCGTCTCCTCTCTGTGTCCCCATATCATCTTCCCTCTGTGCCCGTCTGTGTCCTAATCACCAGTCCTGTTAGATTATAGCCAATATAGCCACCTTCTGAAGTACTACTAGGCGTCAAGGCTTCAGCATGTAAATTTATAGGGTGGGGGTGGGTGGGGGACACAATTCAGCCAAAACGGTGGAGTTACCCTAAACTGGCTTGCAACAGCCAGGGTCTACCCCCAGAGATGGGTGTGAGTGAGATCAATGCCCACCGCCAGACACAGTGGGGGTCGGGGGGTTGAGAATGTTGGGGTCCCCAGAATTCAGGGAGGAACTCAGGGGGGCGTCGGGGACACTTCCTGGAGGAGCTGGGCTGGAGGCTGGGCGGAGCCGAGAGAGATGGGGCCAGGAAAGGGTGTCACCGTGGGGGGCTGGGCAGGGCCTGGCATCTTGGGACATTTCCAGGACCTCCCCACCGGAAGCCAAGCACACAGCAGGCATCTAATAACCGTACATCTGGCAACTGCACCCACACGAGCAGAAGGGGAGACCGAAGCCCCTTCCTTCTTCCTGCTGAGTCAAGTCGCTCCCCCGCCCCCTGCACGACTCATCGCCCACACCCACCCAATGGGATCGCCTGGAAACAGCCGGGCTCCGAGCGGAGATGTTAAAATTTCCATGTTCACGCAGAAAACACGATTTACATGCCAGTTGGGTGGTGTCTGCCTCATTTTTTTTTTTCCTCTGCTTCCAACGAATTGGAATTTAATATGTGGTCCCCTTGCCCTTTACCGGCGGTTGATTAAGAATCTGGGGTGATCCAGACCGGTGGGGATGGAAGTGGGGGAACTCTCCTGTGGTTGAAAAGCAGCATGACCTGGGTCCCAAACTGTCACTGGGACAGCCGACCCGGTCCTCGGTCCCCTGAGGGGCTGCGCAGGTCCCACCGGCCTTGTCCATGTCCCGAAATATCACGGCCACTGCGTCAGGCCGGGCGGCTGCTCGCTCACTTGGAAGGAGTCCGCCTCTGCTCTTCTTCTTCTTCACTCAATTTTTCTGTAATACGTACGTGAGGACCTACTGGGTGCAGGGGACGCGGAGTGAACGAGAGAGGCCCAGTCTCGGTTTCTGCCGGAGATTTCAGCTCCACGGGAGGCAGCAAATGAACCAATAATCAAAAGAGGCGCGATGATGGCGAGCTGAGCTCTGGAGCAGGTGAAGCTGGGGTAGGGAAGGAGGGTGGGGCGTTTGACACTGGGGTTCCGGAGGGCCACTCTGGGTGGTGATGGGGAGGAGGGAGGGGGGGAGGGAGCCGGCACACAGAGAGAATCTCATTCCAGGTTCTGCGCATCTTCTAAGCGCTCGGTGATTAGAGAATTCCTCTCCGGGCTTCAAGGAGGGTGAGTGAAGCGCGTCCACGGGCCAGCACAAGGCGCTCAGGAAGCCACAGGCAAGGTGGCGGCTGCAAGACCCCTGGGCTCTCCACCCACCTGCAGCCACGCCTTCCATCTCCAAGCCCACGTCCCCAGCTGAGGGCTTCACTCCTGAGAATGAGCCCTGAGGGCTACGGGCTCTTATTTTTTGAATGAGCAAACCAAAGGCTCAGAGGGCCACCACCTGGCTGGGGCCCCAGAACTATGTCCCCCGGGCTCACTGGAAGCTGGGCCCCTGCTGCCCAGGGTGGCACCTAGTCAGAGCAGACATGAACCTTGGGGTGTCTCCCCACAGGGGGCCTGTGTGGCCTCAGGCTCTTCTTCCCTGCCCAGGATCTGGTGGGGCCTGGTGAAACCCCGGAGCCCGCCCCCACTTTCTCCAACCCCTCAGCCTGCGGCAAAGGGCTCACGGACTGGAGCAGTGGGACTCTGTCACCCGCACGACTGCGGTTTCGAGAAGCAGCTGTTTACTCTGGGTCTTGAGTTTTGAAGAGGTTTAAAGTCCAGCGTGGACCCTCAGCTCTTGGGATGCCTGTAACCATGGCAGCAGCTCACTGAGCAGCAGCTAATATTTGCTGAGGAAGAGAGAGAGAGCCAGGGATGGAGGCAGAGACCCGAGGTGTGGGAATAGGGCTTCGCCCTGGGTATGGCCGGGGGCTGTCCCCTGGTTCCCAGGGGACACTCAGATGCCTCCGGAGGAGAAATATCTCCTCTACCCGGCCTGTCCCTGGGGACATGTGCCCCGCCCCCCGGCCCATTCGCTGGGTCTCTGTGTGAACTGTGCCCTCAGGACAGCAAGCCCAGGCCAGAGCCTGGGGGCGGAGCCTCCTCAGCACTAGTAAGTCCCTTCTTTTCGTCGAGACTCAGTTTCCTCATCTGTGACATGGGAACAACAAGCCTGCCTGCCTTGTCCAGGCTGTCTTGTGGCTTAGATGGATCCCAGCCCCCTGGAGCATCCTCGTGAAGGATAGTTGCACAGCCCCCCAGGCTGGGTTCCAGGACACGGGATGTCGAGAACGCCACACTCCAGAGGCCCAGAGAGGGCAGGCAGCTTGCTCAAGGCCACACAGCTGACGCAGCTGGGTCCAGAATGCAGCCACCCGGCGCTGCGGTCATCCCAGGCCACGAGGCCTCCCTGACCAGCTGTCACCAGCTGAGGGCTGTGAATCGTGGCCGCGGCGTGGTTCCCTGTGGACATGCTCAGGGTTTAGTCAAAATCTGGGTCAGCGCCCGGGCGTGCCGGGCACGTACACAGTATCTGCCAAGGGCAGCCCAGCAGAGAGAGACTGGGAGAGCAGAGCCTGTGGCCCTGGCTGCCGGGGAGGGGCGTGGCGATCCTGCAGAAGCCTGAGGAGAGGGCGCTGGGCTCTCCCTGTGGGCCGTCCCCCGGGTTACCGGCCCTTGTACACACCTCGATTTGTAAATAGGCCAAAATCTGCATTTATTTTTAAATTACATGCTGGGAATAAAAATAGACAACATCCTGTTATTAGGAGAACAGGGGATGCAGAGCAAGCACACAGGAGGTGCGGCTGAGGGGTCTAGGGTTGATCTCGGCTGTTTCAGAACTCTGGTTTCCCCACGTGCGGACAGGCTGTGGTCCTGGCGTCCACCTGCCCTCGCCCAGCTGGGGTCTCCTCGGAGACCCTCTTCAGAACGTCTCACTTGGCCCATTTTCTCTGCTAGAAGCACAAATATACTCCTTTATTCCCTCCTCTTATTTCTCCCACTGGAAATTTCTAGAAGAGCGTGGGAGGTGGGGCTGAGAGGGAAGATCCTTGTGCAAAGGCTCCTCCCGGAGGGCCTACGGCCGCTGGGGCTCTACTGCCCCAGAGGTGAGGGGCGGGGGGCGGGGGTGGGGGAGAGCAACCAAGCTCACGCCTCACGGGGCACACTGCTCTGCATGTGGGACAATGTGACTCTTCTGGTTACAAACTTGGCCGTGCCACACCCGGATTCCTCTGCTCTGCCCCGGGCCCCATCTTCTCATGGGTGGCTTGGGAATAGGCTGACGCGCTGCCCTAGGGTAAAGGAAGGTGGTGTCAACGGCAACAACAGAGCTGGCCCCAGTCCCGGGGGACAGCTCCCCTACAGAGAAGGCGCTGGGCACGGCTGTGTCTCCAGAGCCCTTCCAGCCAAAGCTGGGCAGCTCGGCACCGCCAAGGGCTGCAGGAGAGGACATCGCAGCGCTCCGCCCGGTCAGCGCAGTCACGCCACCGTCCATGTTGGACAGACAGGCAGATGCAAAGTCAGGGACGGCAGACAGGCCACACACACGCCTCCCCCGACAGAAAGCTACTGAGGACTTATGGGCCGGGCCCTGAATGAACATAGGTGCTAAAATAAAGAGACAAGGACGTCGAAACCATTATAGCTGCTCCTCGGCTTCTCGATGGCATCCTGTTTGTGTCTTCACATCGTCTTGCCCCCTGTGCTTGTCCGTCTCTGTCCGAAGTCCTCCTTTTTATCAGGACCCCAGTCGTCTGATCTGGACGTAGGTCCCACCCTGAGGATCGCGTCTCAACGCGATCACCTGCAGAGACCCGACTTCCAGATAAGTTCCCATGCGCAGATCCCGGGGGCTTGAACCGCCGCACTCGGTTAAACAGGGAGGTGCTGGTCTTTCAGTCCCCACCATTGCGTCCCAGGCGCTGGGCACAGAGAAACTTCTTGCAGATGGTCCTCTGCGCCATCCAAAAGGTCATCAGCGGAAGGGTGGATAGAAAGCTGTGCATTAAAGAGAGACTACATAGCAGGAAAAAAAAGATCAATGAATTACGTCTTTGAGGAATCCCCAAGTCATACGATTACGCTGAAAAAAGCGAGTCACAGAAGAACCTGCACAGTTCGATCGATCATACAGTAAAGATCTGAGAGATCGGTTCTCTCCCGTTGTCTTTGCTCTAACACCATCTCAGAGGCCTCCTCCATCACCCCACCCCGAGTTTCCAACTCCATCCCCCTCAACCCCTTGCCTACTCCCCCTTATTCCGCTCTGTAGCTTCTTTTCCTGGAGCACTTGTCGACTTCTAACGGATTACATAATCCCCCTCACTCCTGTGTCTCGTAGTTATCATCAAACTCCTCCTCCAGACTGGGAGGGCCACGAGGGCGGGGTCTTCTCTTCTTTGGTTCACAGACGTCAATCAAGTACCTGCAACTGTACCTGGTACCAAGCAGGCTCTGAACATATGTTTCTTAAAGCGAGTGGCACACAAATGTCCGTTTATGATCATTGTTAAACTGTGTGCATGCAGGACCCCCGGTCTGCTGCGTACGTGATGTCTCAGCGTGAACGGCATTTGAAGAAAACGCATGTGCTATTATTTCTCGCGAGATGCGGCCCCTTGGTGATTTGTGATGCTCCCTTACCCGTGACCAGCCGGGGTCTGGCTGCGTTATTCCCCTCAGGACACGCCCTCTTGCGTATGACGATGAGTGACAGGGAAAGTCATTCTACCCACCAGACGCAGTCTTCCGTGTTTCATTTCTGCTTTGTCAGGGTTTTAAGACGCGCTCATGAATATTTGGCCCTGACAACCACAGAGGGCACGGCTGCTTTGGCGGAGAGAAGTAAAACCACCTGGCAAATCTGCCTTGTGCTTCCTTGAGAAAACAATGTCAAGGCCGGAGTCACATAACCAAATACGCACGATCGTGGCCTTGACCAGCTCAGCACAGTGAAATCCCCAGTAACTATCTCTTCGGCATGAACCCCTGACATCGACCCCAGGCAGAGTCGACCAGCTGTTCTGTGAGCCATCCATGGTTCGGCTACTTTAGTTTACAGCTCAACTTTGTTCTTCCTTTTCAAGATTATTTTTGACTGCTCTGGTCCTCCTGCATTTTCATATCAGTTTTGGGGACTGGCTTATCAATTTCTTCCCAAAAGTCAGGTGGGACCTTCATAGAGATGGTGTTCAATCTGTAGATCCATTTGGAGGATATTGCCATTGTAATAGAGAGTTTGATTTTATTTTTTTGATGTCTGACTACTGACAGCTATGAAGTCTCACCTATTTCTGTTCCCCTGTGTCCCACATCCTGGCAAGGGGTAAGAAAGCTTAAATTTCTTCTCTTTTAGTAGCAATTAAAGGCATCCAGATTTGTAATGAAGAAGTAAAACTATCTTTATGTACAAATGGCATGGTTTTGTATATCTGAAGTCGTAAGAAAATCACACACAAAAAAACTATTGATCATCCACCTACAGTTTCCATGGCAACCCTCCACCAACCAGAATCTTCCATCATCTAGAACATCCTCTACCCTGCCTACCCAGTTCCCTCTCACGGTGTTGTCCGGCCTCCAGCGAGCGCTAAGTCCTGCAGTGAAGAGACGGAGGCCGTGGGCCTCCCACAGGTCGATGAGGAAGCCGCTGGATTTTTTTTTGGGGGGGGGTCTCGTCTCTGCTGTCATGTCAGGAAGGCCACCAAGAAGAGGGCCAGCTCACAGCCAGTGATGAGAGAGAGCTGGGTTCTTTCATCTCTCTGTGTCAGGTCAGCCGGAAGCACTGTGGTCCCACTTCCTGGCCCAGCAGCGGTTGCAAAGCCCCTGAGGCAAAGGTGGCCGTGCCAGGGGGTCCGGTCGGGCAAGCTCGGGGCACGGACACGAGATCAGGACACGCTCGGCCTCTTTCCAGGGGTGACCTGAGCCGCTGCTGTTTCCATCAGATTCAGGATGGACTGCTGCTCACGTGGCCCCAGCACGTAGGATCCCAGAGACCCGTGAGCAGAAGAGCTGGGACATTTCACGTTCCACCCGCCACCGACAATGCCCAGTTCCCGCCAAGTCACAATGCACAAGGCTGAAAAGGAACTTCAGGGACCTCAGGGACCTACTGCTTGAGGTGACGACTTCCACGGTGGCCTCAGCATCAAGTACACACTTGCAACACAGTGTCATTTGCACCCAAGAGTGAACTCTGCTCCCTTAGAATAAAAGAAATTTAGACACTGCTACTTGGAAAGGGGACAAACTGACTTCTACGCTGCAGCCATCAAGATAAAGATACAGAGTGGGGATTATCTAGCATCTGTGGAGATGGGGAGACTACCAGTGCACCTGCCTGGACCAGGGGGGCACAGAGAGGTGGCTCTGGGAGAATATAGTGGCGCTAGGCCCCTCGGAGCCAGACTAGAAGGCAGGGGTGGGTGGGAGCAGGCAGTGGAAGGGACAGGGCCTTCCTGTGGCTCTGAGCTGGCTCTGTTCTTCACGGCCATATAACCCCACAGTCCCTGTATAACTGTCCTGTGTGTCCACCTGAAAACTGGGATTGTTGGAAGGGTACATGAGTTGCATGGCTGAGCATACACACAGTAGGTGCTGAGTGAGCATTGAGCCTGCAGTGGGAAGCTGAGGGCCACCTAGCTCAGCCTGATTCCTGGCTGAGAAGACAGGGACAGAAGGGGACAGGGGGGCTGAGCAGAGACTTGTGGGCAAGGCCACCACAGCCTGAGCCCAGAGATGAGGAGGGAATGGCACAGACCTGCCACAAAGCATCCTCGGCTTCCCCGGGGTCTACCAGACGCCAGCCTCAGGGGTGCCCACTGCAGCCAGGCTCAGGCTAACCAGAGCAGCCACCATTCTGTGGCGGGGAGGTGAGGGCTCACGAAGCCTCACCCCGTCCCTGCCCTCAACTCCAGACACAAACCACACGGGCGCCGAGGCATCTCCCAGTGCTCTTTAATAAAAACGCCCTCGTCGGAAGAGTTCTTACAGCATACAGCGTCAAGATGGGCATGTCGGCTTGGTCCTACAAATGAGTGTCAACAGATGTGCACTTCAAACATGTATGAAAAATAAAATATATAATATTTAGCTTTATACATTTCCCCCCACGTGATCGCTTTGTGTTGAAAATAAAGGACTACTGCCTCTGTCCAATAAAGGAAGTGGCCTGGAGTCAGCCAAGGGACGTCCACTTCCTGGACCGGTTCTGGGGGAAATGGTCCCACGCTTACAGGAATCGACATGAGTTAAAACGAGCAAATGCCTCACCGCGAGGTGAGACGTTGAGAAGGGGAGCCTGCTACTGGCCGTTCTTTTCTGCTGGGGGAAAAAAATCAATGCCCCCCAACCACACGGAAGGGTTGTAAAAGCTGCAACTGAACTTTTGGCACCAGTGGACAATGGGGGCCTTTCAGAGTCATAGTCGATGACAAAGCATTGGTCCGAGGGGAGCGGTGACAGAGGAGAAGGGGTGGCTGTCAGGGCCATTGTCCAGTCCTAGCCCCCACTTCTGGCCCCCTCTGTGGAGCCACAGACGCCCCGCCCCCTCGGAGAAGGCGGGCATTGTCTGGGCAGCCCCCGCCGGCCCCTCCAGCCTGGAGGGCCTTGGGTGGTGGAAAGACGCACGGCGTAAAGAACACGAGGAGAGAGGCCGTGCTGAGGAGGTGAGGCGGGGACCGCGTGGCTGCCCGCTCAGTGGACGGCAGCGTGGACTCAGCACACAGGGGACACGGCCGCTCCCGAGGGCGGGGCTGCACGGCCTGCGGGGGGATGGACGCACGGGGGGGGGGGACGCACGAGACACCGCGAGCCCCGGGGGCAGGGGTGGAGGACGGGCCGGGGCGCGCTGGCAGACACAGGGGTCTGAACAGGGCCTGAAGGACCGGAACCCCGCCACCCCCACTCCACAGCCATGGCGGGAAGTCAGATACAGGCTCACCTGTGGCTCAGGGCTTTTCCCAGGGGATTCTGGCCCCACCCCTCCCCCAAAACACAACAACAAGATAGCGGGAAGGAACAAATGAGCCGGTGACGAGGGCTGCCGCGGGGCCTGTCTGTGGGGGCCCCCCCCCCGTGCGCTCCGGCGGAGGTTTCTACGGTCTCCCCAGGGGGACCTGGGCCCCCCACCCCCAGCTTCCTGGACCGAGGGGGGCGTGGCTACAAGTCAAGGAGGCGCTCCTCGCACGTCTCCGCGGGCCACTTGGATGCCCCTCCGAACACGTCGACGTTGCTGTCCACCCAGGGGATGACGTTGCCCGGCATGTTCGTGGAGCAGTTGGCGATGTTGGCGATCTCCTGGGCGCGCAGGACGCGGTCCCAGATGTTGAGCTGGCTGAGCTCCCCGACAAACGCCTGCGTGGCGTCAAAGCGGCCGCCGACGGTGTCCTGCGGAGGGAGGGACAGCCCCGCGTCACTGCAGGGTCAGAAGCTAGCAATCCTGGCCCGGGACCGGCTCCGGGGAAAGGATGCTGGGGGTGGACCGGGGCGTCCTGCTGACTCCCCATAACTCACTCTCCCTGACCACTGGGTCCTGCGGGGCCAGGAGCCCCAGGCACGCCAGGGCTGGGAGATGTCTTCATCACTCCGGCCACCCGGTTTACAGGGGGAAACTGAGGCTAGAGCAGGGGGACACCTGCCCAAAGTCCCAAAGCTCGGGTCCCCCAGCTCCTGGGCCCTCCCAGGCCCACCCGCAGCCCCTCAGGCCACAGGACGGTGTGAGCGGAGTGGCGGGGACCCCCGTCGACCATGTCACTGTGGTCGTCGGAGATGGACAGCTGAGCAGGGCGAGGGGTGACCCCCGCACCCCATTTTCCACCACCCCCCGTACTTGCCTGCTCCTGCCCCAGGATCAGCACACCCCTCGGCTTGATGGGGTGCCAGGGCGCCAGGTTCTCCCCGGTGCCGAGCTTCTCCCCGTCCTGGAAGGCCTCCCACATGCCGTCCCGTGTCGTCCAGGTGACGCAGATGTGGTGCCACTTGCCGTCGCTGACGAACAGGGGCAGCTGGGCCACCTGCGGGCGGAAAGGCGCAGGTGAGGACCCCTCACGGGTTTCCCGGACTCCGACCTGCGGGGTGGAGGCTGGCTGCTGCCCCCGTCACACAGGGTCCCCCCTGGCCCCCTCCTCTCTACGGTGTGGGTAACGGGCCTGACTGGCCCACCTCAGAGAGGCCCTCGGGCTGGAGACGCCATGTGTGTCGGACCCTCCGGGGCAAAGAGGCAGCCTGGGCATAAGCCCCCAACCGCAGGGTGGCCCCGCTTTCAACTGGACACCCTTGTGCCCGGCTTAGCTGAGGGTGCAGGATACTGTGTCAAGCAAGCAGATGTGACAGAATGCCCTCCCCCACCCCCCGCTCCACCCACTGGCTCCGAACATCCCACAATGCAGAACCCAGAAGGCAGTCTGGGCCCTCCCGGGCCAACTTCTCTGGACCACAGTGAGACCAGGTGCCTGCACTCCACAGGCAAGGTCCCAGTGGCCATTGTGGCACTCGGGGACTGTGTGTGTGGGTATCCTCCCATGCAGAGGACCTAGTGTTTCGGGGAGCCACACACAGGACTGGGGGAAGGGCATGTCCCACCCGCACCCATCTACCAGCATCTGGAGTGCTCCACAGACCAGGTGACTGTGACCCCGCCTGTTGTTGCTGCTGGTGTCCTAGCAACCCACACCGACTCTCAGACTCTCAGGAATTGTCTGTTTACACCCTGTAAACACCGGGAGGGAAGCAAGCTTCTGGGCCCTCGGGGCTGTGTCCGAGGGTGTTGGGGATTAATCCCCGGCTCAGGGATGTGGTCTCCACGGGGAGGGGCCTGGCAGGTGGACGCCGTGGCGTTTCCCACTTAAGCAAACCCCACGCAGGGCAGTTCAGCAAAGACGGACAGCATGAGGAGCAGGGCGGACGGGGGTCCCAGCTCGGACAGCCAGGGAGTGGGTGCGGCCACTCACATGCTCAGCTCCAGCAAGGATGTGAGGACCTATGAGAGGTATCACACACTCACAGACACACACACACACACACACACACACACACACCTTCCCCTAGTGAGTGCAGCCCTGGGGAGCAGCCCCCACTGACTGGCCCGAGGGCCAGTGACAACTCAGGCTGGCATGGCCAATGACAATCCAGGCTGGCACGCAGCGATCCCAGCTTATTCTGTTCCTTCCATGACCTGTGGCCTCTCTGCTATGTCCTGCTAGAGCCTTAGCTTGGATCTCTATGAGCTGCAAGCTGCCTGCCCTGCACCCCCACCCCCTGCCTAGCCAGTGGCCCGGAGCAGGGCTGAATCAGCGCAGAGCCACCCCTACCGTGAGTAGGAAAGGTCACCACCAGCTGTGAGACTCCCTGCAACCTCCCGACCTCTGCCCCCACCACGATGACAGGGGTGGCCTCCCAGCCGGCCTCACCTTGTCGTTGATGAGCAGCTCGATGGGGTTGTTGCCCCACTCGATCAGCACGATCTCGTTGGCCTGCCCGGGCACCGCGTACGAGAACGGGGTGCCGATGCCGGGCGAGGCGCTGGACCGCAGCCACAGGCAGATGGTGAAGGCGTACAGCTCGGGCAGCGTCTTCTTGACCTTGCCGTACAGGTAGTTTGTGCGGAGAGGGAGGGACACCTTGAACGCATCCGGGGACTTGAATGCACTATTGCCTGGGGAGTGAGAGAGAGGCCAGCAGTGTGTTAGCCCAGCCCTGCCGTTGTGGCCCAGCCTGACGGCTCACCTGGACCCCAACCCCTGACCCAAGGGGTCCCTCTCTGAGCAACGGAGCACCTGCTGCCAGACAGCCACTGTCCAGAGTGCTGAAACTCCAGCTGGAGTCCTCATCACTCTTCGAAGCTTAGAGAAGCCGGGAGGGCAAGCTGGACTTAGTTTTCTGGGTAACGTAAGCCAGAAACCCCTTCCTCAGCCAGGCCTTCTTACGTCCTTGAAATCTCAGCCCCTTCAGCCCCTTCACCATGGGTGGGGTGGGGTGGGGAACCCACTTGGTGGGGAAGGAGCCAGGACATATGATGAGGTCTCAGGCCTCCGATAGACACCGGTCAAGCCAATAAGTTCGTGTCACTTCTCACAGGAAGGAAGCACCACTGCGGGCGGGGTGCTCACAGTGTCTGGACACTATCACTTCATGCAGAAGTGGCCTTCGGACAAAGTCCCTGAAGGGAGTGGCTGGTGAGGCTCATGATTTGTCTTTTCCTCCCCAGGAGAAGAGTTTGCTGACTATTCCCTAAAGGTTGAGACAAGGGGGAGGCAGAGGAATGCAGAGGTGACCCTCCCCGCCTACAGTATCTACTCTCTGCTGATGGTGCGTCTCGCCCGATGCACCCTGACCACCCTTGACACAGGTTTTAGAGCTGCTGAGCACCTGGCGAGGGCTGAGAAGCCCTGGCCACCAAGGGGAGCCCAAAGTAGGGCTCGCTCAGGGTCTAAGGCCCCACAGAGGCTGAAGCAAAATCAAAGGAGAAAACCCGAATGCCCCCACTCCCGACGTCACGGCGAGCGCAGTGGAGGCACCGGGCTCAGAGAAGCTGGGTGACTTACCTCGGGGCACGCCGCTAATGAACGGCAGAGCAGCGAGGGGCAACCCCTTTTTCCACTGCTTGCAGCCACTGGCATTTAGTCGGCAAAGCCCCGAGTTCCTCACGAAGCCATGATTATCTAATAAAGGAAAATGGCTCCCCTCCTCGCAGGGCTCAGCGTCGGGAAGATCGTTAGCTCGGTGCCAACGGATGGGTTTAATGAGAGCTGGGGGGAGCTGAGGGGCACTGGAGGGGGGGGGCCCATATCCCGGAAGCTGGTGCCCTCTGTTTATAGCAACGAGTTCGGAGGTTCAGAAGAAACTTAGTGAAAACCAATGAAGGCATTCAAGGCTCTGATCAATATATCAGAGGCTGCAAGTGGTGGACAAGGCTAAGGAGGGGGCAGCCTGGAGCCCGAGAAGGGCGGGGTGGACTGCTGCTGGGATGGTGAGGAGCCTGGGGCTGTTTCTGCACCTAGGACAGGGGGGTTGAAGCCCATCCCCTAGCCATGGGAGCAGAGTCAGCAGGCAGGGGTCTGGGAGTGCCACTGCCTCACCCAGGTGGCCTTGCCTGTAAGTGGGCCAAAGAGCCTCGGCGTGGGGTCCCCTCGCTGCCGGCTCTCCCTTGCTCTGAGCCGGGGCTTCCCCTGCACTGCAGCCAGGAACCAAGACCACCAGGAGCGGGTGGGGGTGCGGGGAGGGACGACAGCCGGAGGGCGGCAGAGAAACGGGAGAAGCGCTCAGCGCTCACCTCGCTCCAGCTCCGCCACCCGCTCCAGCAGCGCGTTCAGCGCGCTCTCGGTCTTCTGCCGATGCGCCGACGTCTCGTTGTGCAGCAGGGACTTCTCGTCCTCCAGCTCCGCCACCTTGCGCAGCAGCTGGCGCTCCAGCTCCCCGAGCCGCCGCTGGAGCGCGTCCCGAAAGTCGCCGGGCGGCGGCGCGGCAGCCGACGACGACGACGACGACACGTTCACTCGCAGCTGGTGCTTTGGGGCCGGGAGACAGGACGGAGCAGCGTGAAGGCCAGTTAAAAAAGAAATCGTGGAAAGCAGCTCCCCTGGCCCCGCCCCCCACAGGGAGCCGCTTCCAAACGCAAGAGTATTAAACCATCAGTGCCAATGGCAAAAGGGGGAGCATTTCAGGGATGCCTTTTTTTTTTTTTCCCCAGATATGGAAAGGATTTCAGAGTCAGACAAGAACTGCTTGGCTGCAATACTTAAAACTTATAAATCTCATTCTCCTTCCCCACCAGAAAGTTGTTTTGCTCCCCTTACAAAAAAGCCAACATGTGAACTACCATCTCTCATGCTCAGGTAATAAAGACCAAACACAGCTTGCTTTTTTTTTTTTTTTTAAAGAGTAACCAGATGCCACTCAACGCTGACGGGCTTTCATCCAGAAATGGAAACCAGCCCTCGAGTCCCTGTGGGGCACAAAGGTGGCTGGCGGAGATGTCGCTTGGCAAATGAGATCTAAAGCACGGCTATTCTGAGTGCCAGGAGTCTTTGCTTTGAAAGCCATCTCCAAATCTCGACCCCCCATGCTGGTCCTGAAGCTGGCTTATCCCTGCCCCCCCCAGCCAGGAGTCCTCAGCCAGCTACCCCTCTGTCTCCCTGTTCCAAATTGTAGTTATCATGACACGGGAAATCCTCCAATAATTTTGCCGTCATTACCACCTGTGATTGAAACGGAGCTTTTGCCAATAAGCCTTTCGGTGAATGTGTGGCACAGACATTCCCACACTTCTTAAGCTGGGTGGAAAGTGGGGATGGAAATTAAATAAATGAAGCCTGCTGTCTCAAAGTTCCCGATTGCGTACCCCTTCCAAGGAGGAACAACGGGATTCGCTCCTTTGCCCCCAAGCGATGGGGAAGGACCCCTTAGTGCCTTTGAAGTTAACCAGGCCTCCTCTAAAGCGCATCCCGGTGTGGGGGGTGACCCGCCCGCAGCGCTGCTCCAGACCCGTCAAGACCCCCAGGGCCCCGCGCGCCCTGGCCCAGCGGGACCTGATTTAGAAACGGAAACGCGGGACGTGCGGCGGGTGGGGGAGGGGCGCTGACCTCACGCGGCAGCCTCACGTCACCGGGCACAGCCTCCGGGAGCGCAGGGCTCCAGAAGACTCAGAGATTTGCGAGAGGAGATGACAGGCAGACCGCGGCTTGCCAGCCGGGACCGCGGGAAGTGATGGCCGCACAGCGGGCAGTCCGGGCAAGGGGTGTTAACCCTTTCCTTCCAGCAAAGGTGGTGGGGGGGACGGTGCGAGCCGCTCAAGTAAGTTCCCACCGAAAACCATCACCCCCATTCCAAGCCCGGCTCTCCCCGCGCCGGAGCGCGCCCGCGCCGGCAGGAGCGTGCACCCCACCTCCGCCCCGCGTCTCGGGGGGTGGGGGTGGGGGTGTCCCCGCGCCCAGCTAACCTCGAGGCTCTCCAGGCGGTCCTTGAGGGTCTGCAGAGAGCGGCTGAGCTGCTCCACGACGTGGCCGGGGTCCCGCGGCAGGTCGCCCATGGTGTCCTTGCCGCCGGCCAGCCCCTCGCAGCGCGCCAGCTTGCCGGTGAGCTCGCGGATGGCCTCGCGCTGCGCGCCCAGCGTCTCCTTCTGCTGCACGACGGTCTCGCGCAGCTGCAGCACCGCGGCCCGCAGCTCCTCCTCGGGGCCCGGCGCGCCGCCCTGCAGGGGCCTCGCGGGCAGCGGGCAGCCGGCGCGCGCCGCCTCCGCGGGCAGCGTCGTGCACACGAAGCGGCTGCCGGGCGCCGGGCCGTCCTGCGCCCCGGCGGCCAGGGCGAGGGCCAGGCCGGCGGCCAGCAGCGCCAGCATCCCGCCGCCCCGGCGCTCAGGCCAGCATGGGCGCGCGGCCGGGCGCCGTCGGGGCTCGCGGCCGGGCGCGGATCTGGAGGGCGGCAGAAGCGGGGCGCCGCGGAGCCGCCAGCCGCCACGCAGCCTCGCGCTCCGCCCCGCGCGGCGCTCTGGCCCGGCGCGGCCCGCGCGCGCTTTCTTAAGCTGGGGGGGCGGTGCGTGGGGGGGGCGGCGCCGCGGGCTCTGATTGGCCCAGCCGCGCGCGCGCGTCACGCGGGGCGTGGGGGGCGGGGGCGCCTGCTGCGGTGCGGCGGGCGGGCGCCCAGGCAGAGCGCGGGGCGCGGGCGCGAGGCCCCCGCACCCTGGGCCCTCCGGAAAGGGAGGGCTGAGATTTCAAAAAATAAAAATGCCCGGGGTGCCCTCGGGAGCCTTAGCTGGCGTGTCCAGGAGCCCTCGGACCCACCCGAGGACGCGGACCTCGCGGGCGGAGAAGCTGCGGGGAGGCCCCTGGTGCCCCCGCACCCCTGGCCGGGCTGCTGGGCTTCTGGCGCGACGCGAGGCCTCCCTCAGCGGTCGCCGCAGCTCCGGGGCTCGGGGTGGTGGGGGGGAATCCTCACTTCACAAATGAGGACCCAAGAGCTACCGGCGCGGGAACCCTCGGCCGCGCGGGCCTGCCGCCACCTGGCCCTGAGGGCGGCGGGGAGACGCACGAGGCTCCCCAGGCCCCCCTCGCGTCCGTGTTTACTGTTTCCGTCCCCCCCTTGGAAAGTTTCTCAGGTCTGGGGGCGGGGGGACCAGAAACGGGCTCCAGGTGCTGACGGCAGAGAGACCCCCGCACGAAAGGCGTCCAGCAAGAGGCATGGAGTGGGGACCAGAGTCACAAGGCCCTCTCAGAGCTCTCCTGTGTCCGGCGACAGCCCGCCTGGTGGTGGTGACCTTATTCAGCAAGACCTGATGTTAATGGAGTTCACTCAGCCACAGCTGCCGCGATGGTGCCACATGGTAAAAACGCTGCCCCACCCTTGCAAATGGGGCGTCCGCATGTCCAGGCTCTCAGTTCGAGACCACTGTCCTCGGGTTCCTGGAGAGGGCAGATAAGGGCAAAAACCCCAAAAGGCAGGAGCAGATTTATTTCAAAATCTTGTCTGTGGTTTACAAACAAATTCAGAGAGATTTTTGATGCACAGCTTACAAACGGAGCTGGTTTGCTTCACATTATAAATGGAAATCTTTATTTTTCTCTGTTTTTAAAAAATCCCGTTGCAAGATCATTAATCACATTATTCATTGTTCCAGAAACAAATGGATTTGTCACTAGGGCACCGAAGTCGAGGCTGATTCTGGAAACAAATTGTGTCGAAATAAATGAAATTATTATGATAATACAAAACAGACGGTGATGATTAATCTTCAGAAACCAAGTTTTGATCTGCTTTGAACTTTTAACAATGGTTTCTGTTATGTAAACAGTTGTGGGGTTTTCAAGGACAATGTTTGCTAAATGACAAGGGAAGTTCTATTCATGAAAATCTCTTTATGGACCAAAAAATTAGAGAAAGAAAGTCTGGTCAAATTAACACCCAAAGCAGAGGGCCGTGGATGCGATGCTGGTTCAGGTAAGAATATTCATCGGCAGAAACGGTGTGGAGTGGGCACGGGGGTGGGCCTTGGGCTCATGTCTCTGGTGATCTCCATCACCAGCAGGTATCAGTGTCACGTTGTAAATATGACCTTGAACAGACTCGTCCCTCCTCCATCGTTCTCGCTTCAGCTCCTCGAAAACTCCCAAAGTTCAGATGAGCCCACACAGACACAGATTGCAAGAATGAAGGTAAGAAGTGGGCAACGCGCTTTATAAAATATTACCTTTCAGATGACTCCATGAGGCACCGAATCCAGACACGTTCCGAATGATCCAGATAAGGATTTCACTTTCAATTTTCACTCATAGGTTTGGTTTTTTTTACTCACAGACCTAGGTGGACCTTAATTTCATGCAACAATAGACTAGCGCAGCCTATATCACTCCATATATCTTTTCTCGGCACAGACGGATACGTTCATATTTGCAACTGCTTGAAAGAGAGGCTGGTTCCTTTCATAATTAAATAAAATCAAGTGTGTTTCCAGAATGCTGATTTCCTCCTGAACGAAGAAAGAGCAGGGCACAAGAAGACATAAAAATAGCAACGTCTATATCCTAAAATAATGACCCTTAAATTTCTCAAAAGAGCTTCCAATGTAAGAAGTGATCAGTGAAATCGCCACAGCCCAGAGGGAGAGACCGAGGCATTTAAAGTGTTAACTTTCTTTGGCGGAAGTATAATTAGAGGCTTTAGCTACCAGGGTACATGCTATTTAGAGTGTTATTTATTCTTCCTGGTGCAAAGACTGCTTGCTGGCTTAGAAACAAGGAGACTGAGTCCCAATACCAACTTCGTCACAGCTGTCACAGTGGTCACTTCTCCCCTCTGAACATGCTTTTTTTCTGTGTGTAAGATAAGGGGACAGGACTGGACTCTCCAAAGACCCTTCTGGCTGTGCTCGAGAGCTGGTAGTCACTGTTCAGTGTGATGAATGTTCCAGAACGCTGTTCTTTCCGTGTGCATTAGGAACCACCTGTCGCCAAGGGTGAGCACGGGGGACGGCAGGGTGTTTGCGTATACCGCAGGTAAACCTTCCCCCATGCAGGTGCTGCGGCTGTCGTTGAAACCTGCTCTCGACGACATAAAAGCCCACCCCTGATGTACGCACGACACGAGCCCCTCGTCCGCCCGAGGAAGCTGCACGTCTGCTCCACGCTCCCCGTGAGGGTGGCGGTGCAAGAGGCAGCGACCGGGGCCCACAGGTGTCCCTCCACTCGAACAGTCGTGCGGATCCGCAGCAGTGAATCAGCGGCACCTAAACTCGCAGCGTAACTGAGGCTGCGGCGTAGTAACCCACCCACGCGCCCCCTCTGGCTCCTGGCCCCCAGGTCCGCTGAGAACCCGGATGGACGCAAACCGTGTGCGGGGGAATCCTGATGCGCTCGCTCCGCCTCCATGTTATTGCCCCATCTGTTTGGTTCCCCTGTTCTTCTCCCAGGCATTTTTATCTAGGTCTCCTGGGGAATGTGCTAATTTCCACCACGGTGTCAGAGGATCCCATCTTATCCTTTCTTGCATTTCCTTCTCTCTCGCGCTCTCGCTCTCTCTCTCTCTCTCTCTCTCTGTGCCCCTTGAGAAGTCAAGAACGGGGGCGTGAGCGCAGCAACAGAAACCAAGGACAGCTCCCTGCAAACATGACTCAGGAACTGTCCTCGGTGCTGAATTTCAATTGGGCCGAGAACTGGAAATATGTGGGGTGGGGTTTCGTTGTTCTTGTTCGTTGGTCGGGATTCGGTGCAGATACAACAGAACTGAGAGGCTCCAGAGAATTGTAACGAATAGTCTAGTCTTCTGTGGCTAAAACACTGAGTTCCTTTCAGGAGTGGATTTTTTTTTCTTTTTTTCTCTAGACTGAACTGCATGGCAAAGTGCTTGAGTTTTGGAGTCAGGCAACCCTGGTTTCAAATCTAGTGTTATAACTTGCCATTTGACCTTGAGAGGGTAGCTTAACCTCTCTGAGCCTTAGTTTTCTCATCTCTAACGTCAAAGCTAGGTTTACTATAAAATAGTATTGTCAGGCTTGAGTGAGATAATGTATGTGGATGTGTTTAGCCTATAGCAGATGCCCAACAGTTGCTATTGGCCTCTTTCCTTTCTCCACTGGATTCAGAGCTGAATTATATCAATCCTTTTAAAAACAAAGTTTTAATCTTTCCTTTACTTTATTAAATATCCACTGGAAATAAAGCATGACATTTTAAGAAAGAGCAGGCCAGCCTCTTTGGAGGAGAGGCAAAGAATGAGAACTCCAGGACAATGTACTGGTGTCGCAGCAAAGGAAAGTTATCTTACTCTGTGGTATTTTCAGAAGATAAAGGATTGCGTTTTTTTTTTTTTTTTAACTTTCATCAGATGACTCAGTGAAACTATCTCTAATCTACACTGATGGAATATATTGCTAGGCTATGCGCCCAGACCCAGCTAAAAGATTTGTAGTCCTTGACATTTTAGCAATTCCGAGTTTATTCTGCTATGGGATCCCAGTAGATAGAAGGCCCACAAATAAAGCAAATGTTCTTTCTTCGGTGCATCTGTGTTCTTGAGTAACATTTCCGCTTTAACTTTGGGAGCATGTGACATGAAACATTGTGTATCCAAAAATGTTTCTGTACAAGTCTATGTTCGCATGTGGCTGAAAAGGCATGAGTTTGGGGGGGGGATTTGTTGTTAATACTACCACACTTATTTCGACAAACAAAAAAGGCTTTTGGCAGCATTCTCTGATTTCAAGCAATAGTAGAACGAGTTGCTGGATAAACCAGGGATAATATCTTAGCTCAGTTTTTAAAACTAAGGGAATAGTAGCGTGGAGGTGGAAGGAGGCTGGAGGAAGGAACTCGAACTTTGTTTGCTTGGAAGAAATACTAGCAGAATGTAGTTTCAATTTCTCTACATTCGGAAACACTTAGAAAGTACCTCCCTTTTACACAAGTGACAAGTAGTGACATCGACCTGTATCTAATAGAGATTGGTAGCTCAGTATCTCTGTATAGTCGAGGCACACCGGTAGCTTTCTTGACTCTTTAAAAGTGACACTTGGAAGAGACTTTATAGAATGTTGAAGACCAGGAAGCAGATTAAGAAAGGTTAAGAGGTCACCTGGCTCCTTAACATCAGGGCCAAGCTGGGACTCAGGTTCTCTGGTCCCCAGTCACGAGCTCTTTCTTCTGTACCACTCCGTGACTGAGTCATTATGCCCTTTAAAATGACTGGCATCTCCAAAAACAACTTTCTTCAAAATCAGTAATTTTCCGCACCAGATGCGATGACCGTTTTTCTTGCAGTTCTCCTGGAATTCATGACAGCATTCAACTTTGTTTGCTAAGTCTTTTTTTTTTCTTATAACTTTTCATTGCTTGTGTCTACAATATTGTCTTCTTTTAGGTTTTTATCCCTTGCTTTCTGAGCATTTTCTTTCTTTCTTTTCTTCTTCTGTAGATCTCTTTTCATTACCTACCTCTTCAGGACATGTGTCCAAATTTGAGTTGTCATAGCTCTCCCCTTTCTCTGCCCATACTCTCCACCTTAACAGTTCTGTGCGTTGGGCTAGGATCTCTATGTCCATAACTCTACCCCTGATCTGTACAGAGCTCTAGGACATAGCACACCAATGGCACGATGGACATCGCAAAGGCATACTACCAGCACCTCTAACTCAATATGCCCTCAACTAAATTCTTCGTTCTCGTCCTAGCTCTCTTTTCTTCCTCCCGTACTTCCTATTTCTGATGATGAATGCTTCCAAGATCATCCAAATGGAAAACTCGGGGGTTATCTGTGTCTCCTCACCCACCCCCTGAGCCATTCACATTCTAGTCAGTTTCTAAGTTCTAATGATATGTTTGCAATACGGCAACTATATATTCCCTGATGCTACCTCGTGACTTCTGTTCTACACCGTACGGTTATCTCCTAACTGAACCCTCTGCCATCTCAATATCAGCCCCCATGCTATTGCCAGGTCAGTTTTCCTGAAGCACAGCGAAAGCATGTAACTCCTGTGCCCAGAAACCTTCAGCATTTCCCTATGCAAATTAATAGACTCTTCGGTCTCCCTCACCTGTCCCCTAACTTCCTCTTTATCCCTCTTTTCTACTACAGTCCTCGATCTACCCTTCACTTTAATCAGAGTAAGTTCTGTGCTGCTTTTCACACATAAGCCACACTTTTCCAAATCCTTCAGCTTTGGAGCTCAGGTTGTTCACTACATCCGGAGTCACCTTCCTGCCAATTCTAGAACCAGAAAACCCATTCATACCTTGAAAGCTCAACATGCATGTCACCTTCTTCCCAAAGTTTACCTCGACTTTGCTCAGTCTAAAGCGACACCATCGAGGACCGTAGTTTATCTTTGCGTTTCTTATCTCTCTTACCACTTTCAGTCTGTATTGTAATCATTTCCCGCACTGGACTGTGAGTTCCTTGTGGGCAGTATCTAGCTCTGATGTACCTTCTCCTTCCAATAAACATCTTGTTGGGTGTCTTTGCACAACAGTCATAGTGCCGTGGGAAGGTAACAAAGGTTGTGCTCAGTACATAACCTGTTCTGTGATTTGGCAGGAAGAAAGTCACTGCGTTACAATGGCGGGGGACATTTTCATGGAGAAGTTGAGAATGAAATTAGCCCTTGAAAGGGATAGTGGAAGACGTGACAGAGGGAAGTATTGGGTGTCAGAAGGAGTGAGTGAGAGAAGGGAAGGTTGAAGCCACTGGAGAAAAACTAGGTATGTTGTCAGTAATCTCTGACTTTTAGTCCTCTGTTCCAGATCTGTTTCCAAGGATACCTGAAGATAAATTTATCTCATCTGCAGTCACTACCGCTCACCTAGCATCCACATGAAAAGGCAGCCATTCCTTTGGCCAGCTGACCAGAATAGCTACTCGCAAGAATGAACCAGGTGTGAGTAGTAGCGATGTTCTGTTTTTCATAGAGCAAAGGCAAGTGGGGGTTTGCGTCTGAAATGTCTACATATTCCAGACTTTCTGAAATTCTCCCATCTGGGTACCCAGACGGAAGTGTCACAGAAATGGTGGGGAGAACATTGACATATTTTTCTGCTGGCTCTACAACACCACTTGATGGGGGTTAAGGTGAAATTATAGAAGAATAAACCTCTCTCCCAGCACGATTTGAGGTTCTGAGCCCTAAGAGCGATTGAAATTAGAGGCTCAGAGCCAAAACAAGTCCTCCAGTGACATTTATTCTCAACGTATTGGGTTGAGTGCATCCTTGAGCTTTGAGCTGGAATTCTGATTGGCTCTTTCATCTCAGCTGCATCATTTATTCCCCCTAGAGTCTTGATGTGTGGACCTGGGCGAGCCTCTCTTTAGCTGAATGGAAAGTGCAAAGAGATTGCCTATTTTAGGTTGTTAGTCGGAGAGGAATCGCACGACTGCCTGCTTCATCCAGGGGAATGTGTTTGTCCCTGTTCCACATGTCCCATTGTCATCTCCATGCTGCCCGGGACCTCACGAAGGGAGTTAAACCCTTCGTGTACATAGCCGCCTTTGTTGCAGAGGTGGCCACTAATGCCAGCCCAGCTCTTTCTTCTTTTGCTCTGCAGTCCAGTCCAGCTAACGAATAGCCCATCTGGGTGGAAGGGGGTAGAAGACATTTCTCTTCAATATAAGCAGCCTAAAGAAATAAATTCTCCAACTAAGATTTCCTTTCCTCTTCAACAAGAGCCAGTTAAGCCATCTTTATTTTACTCCCCATCTCAAATGGATCCCAGTAGGGATTCACTTTAAAAAAAAAAAACATTTTTTAAAACCCTTAGGATTAAGGAAAAATCTTTTGTGGAAAGAGATACTGTGCTAGGATTGGTTTGAAGTCCAGCTTCCTGAAAACTACATAAGGTAGTAAAAGGGTTATGAGAACAAAGACACAACACTGTACTGCGGCCTCGAGTCTTTGGGTTTGACAGATAAGGTCAATTTCATGCAAAAAAATAAAAAAAAAGCCTCTCCTGGCCTATGAAAGCAAAAGAGAATCTGAGTCAATGTGTGGTATTTTAGGTCAAAGCTTAGCCTTCACTCTTTTTATTGTGTTTTTTGTATTTTTCTTTGCTATGTTGGTACTCAAAATAATTCTCTCACTATCCAAACTCCATAACGAAATAAATATGTATCAAGTGCGCTACTTGAAACTACAGCTAGTGTTTTGATGTTTCATCTTTATTTTTAAACAAATAAGTGGTATCAGGAGACCTGGCTTTGGAAAACATCTAAGCCAGGTTGTATAAATTAAAGAATATCTGTATTTACTGGGGGATATGGCAGGGGTGGGAGATCGCCATTTTCATTGCAATTAAAATCAACGTTAATCCTAAAATTATTGCATAAATGCAATTCATGATGCTTCTGATCTGGCTGAAGGTTATGTTTATAAACTGGCCAAGAAATAGCTCAACTGATAAAGATAAAATATAAAGATTTGTTTTGTTAATTTTTGTCTCCAGCCTAGAATGATGTTTGGTCCATTGTCAGTGATCGATAAATATTTGTTGTGAAGCTGTGTTGTTGTGTAGAGGGCTGTATGCATCCCAAAATATCATTTCCATTAGTAGGTGGCATGCTGAATTAAAGTAAAAAGATCCTAATTTCAGGTTACTTGGTAGCCTAATTTGCTTCTGAAAACTACCAGCAGGATTAGAATATTGCAATTTGAATTCTACATTGAAAATTTGTAAGTTCAGAATAACAGAAATAGAAGCCCTCCCAATTTTGACTGCCTCTTGGGGAATTACAGAAGGGAGGAATAGCCTCACTCCATAGAATAAAAATCTTAAAAGGGCATCCTTTGAGGAGAAGGAGCCCAAGACAAATAGTAGGCCTGAAAGGGCTTTTCTGCTGGGGTAAGCCTAACCTATATTATTGCAGTTAACACTCCTTATGGAACCTCAGCCCCCATCCAAACCACACAGACACACACACACACACAGACATTGCAGAGAGAATCTTGGTGATACAAAGCAAAAGAAAGAGATCATTCACTTACCTCCGGCATTGCGTATGCCCTGGTGGCCACAGTCTAGAGCACAACCCTTCAGGAATCTTTGGGTTGACATGAGTTGAACAGGACTTATTTCTGCGACCCTCCTACCCCCATGGGCCCATACTGATACCTAGGAGCTACCAAGGGCTTGTTTGTCCTCTCAGCCCAAATTAAAAGTGAACTCACTGAAGTGTCAGGGAATCATCAATCATCCTTCTAAGCGCATGGCCTTTAGAAGCCCATTCTGGCAAATCTAGAACGGAAATGGCTTTGTTAGGCGCCAGCACGCTGGCCCGTTTCGCGACCGGTATCTGAGCTGATGGGCCGGAAAAGAAGCATATTGAAACTCAATTGCACAACACGCCTGGATGTTGGAGGAAATAAAAAGCAACCAGGAACATCAGTGGCAGGATGAGGGGGAGGGCCTGCCCAGCAAACGTCCACATCTCTCCTATTATCCACGGAAGGAGCTAGGGAATATGGTGTAAGAGTTTCTGGGTGTGATATAAGTACAAGGAGTTCAATGATCTGAAAGCTCAGCTTGAGCCCATTAATATGACACTAGTTTTTATTCCAGACAGAACACCCTAATCCTTGGACACGATTAATATTAAATGAAGGATTCATTGTGGAAATGGATCCTGGTTCCTTTTCAATTTTTTGAAATTCAGCTTTTAGTCATTTTCAGTGAGAGAATTAGTCCAAATAACCTCATTTCCTGACTCTATTACGCTCACATTGTTCAAACTAGTTATACCAAGAACGGAGAAGATGAATGGATATTGGGCGCAGGTAACGATACAAATCCTTTCCCTCCCTTCCCCTCACCAAAATTTAACCAGAACCAGAAAAGGTGTAAGTTAGAGGGGATCTTGGGTGTCATTTAGAACAACTCCCAGATGTCACAGTTGAAAATATGGAGATCCAGAAAGACAGAGGGACCAGCCTAAAGTCGCATGGTTGATTTGGGTACAAGTTGAACAAGTAATCTCTAATTTTTCATCCAGCACATTCCCCATCTCACCTGGATCGTTTCTCCCTCCATCTCTTCAGCAAGAGTATAGCAAAGGTCAATGGTATCGCCCTATCAATGTCTCATCTTCTCTCTACAGTTATTTATCTTTTGGATGAAGTCATTGGACCATCTAATGAAAGAGAAATGGGACAGAAAATGGGAAAGAGAAATGAAACAGAAAAAAAATGTTTGAAGAAATAATAGTCTAAAAATTTCCCAAATGGATGAAACTGTAAACTCATAGATCCAAAAACCTCAATGAACCCCAAGCACAATTAACATGAATAAAACTACACCAAGGCACACGATAATCAAGTTTCTTAAAACCAGTGCTAAAGAAAAAAATCTTAAAACCATCCAGAACACCTTTAAATTGCTGAAAGAAAATCTGTCTCTTCAGAGTTCTATAACCCAGTGAAAATATCTTTCAAAAAGGAAAGCAAAATACAGACTTTTTCAGACATACAAAAGTGAAAGAAAAATCGCAGGACAAGGAATATTAAAAGAAATTTTCAGGCGTAAGAAAAAATTTATACCAGGTGAAAATGTGGATCTATAGAAAGGAATAATAAATACTATAAATTATAATGATGTAGACTACATAATTGTAGAGAAAATCCTATGGAATCTGCAAAAAAAAAAAAAAGCTACTGGAACCAAGAAACCAGTTTAATAAAATTTTAGATTTCAAAATTAATAGACACACATCTAGAGTATTTCTATGTACTAGCAGCAATTTGAAGCTGAGATTTAAAAATTATGATAGCGTCAAAAATATGAAATGCTTAGATATAGATAGATAGATAGATAGATAGATAGATAGATAGATAGATAGATAGATAAAGATTTGTAAGACTAGTATTTTTTAAACTATAAAATGCTGCTGAGAAAATTAGAGACAACCTAAATAAATGGAGAAATGACATCTGGAATGGCCTAGCGTGGACAAGTACTATGATGTTAATAGAGGAAAAACCAAGCATAAATTTCCATCCCATGAGCATTCATTTCTTTCTGCCCACCCGAACCTACAGTCCCAGCTCCCGACATGAAGCCTACTTCCTGCCGTGAACCACCTCGTCTTATGACTCACTGCGACCTCAGCAAGCAACACACAATCGTCAAGCCTGAGACACGTAAGCTGGCCGCCTCATGCCTTGTGCACGCAGCACACCGTTCGCTCTGAGACATTGCAGGCTGAGCCAAGAGGATTTATCTCAGAAACAAAACACTTTCAGCACAGCCGCAATGAAGAAAACACCACCTCTCGGAGAAGCATCTCTTGAGTAAAAATATAGACTTTTTTAAAAACTACTTTTTGTTTTCTGCAAGAGGCCAAGGCCAGAATCTGAATGAATATATATCCATAAGAAAGGAGAGATGAACAATTCTCAGTAACTCATGTGGACCTTCACGGATGCTTTTCAAGGTTAAGTAGAACTGATTCTTAGAGAACATTTCTGACAGAACACAGAATAAACCAGTTACATAAACTTGAAAGAGTAATACAAGTCTTTTATAACATTCAACCTCCCCCCGCCACCCCCGTTAGAATCACCTGGGGTTCAGTCAGCCCCAGGGTGGTACACGCACACAGGTGTTTTGTCATTGTTTTGCTGAGGTTCCTGTTCTTAGGTACCCCAGATAAGCAGTCCGAACGAAGATGGGGTGGAGAAGCCCTACTTTACACTGTCCCCAGTGTCAGGATAAAAGCAGGCACGAGCGTATTTGGATCTTGCCGGCTTCAGTAGACCCCGCCTAAATCCAAGACATCCACGGTCAGGGTTCTCCCTTCATGGAAACCCAGGCCCTCCAACCCCTGGGGTGAGGTCGCTGCACCCATGAGAAAAATGTCAGTTTGTGCAAAGCAAATACCTTTTCGACATGTCAAAGAATTCCGAAGTAATAACTTGTTTTTGTAATAATTCCAAATAATTTGAGGGTAAGTAAATTTTAAAATAACAGTGTTCCTTCCCCCGTCACCCCTGTCAGGCACACCTGTAACACAACTCCCCAGAGGTAACGGTAGCTGTTGAAATATAGATTTCTATAATGTGCATTAAAATACATGCACAAGCACGTGCAAATATACACACGCGTCTATCACGGTTTTGTTCTTTTCCGTTCTTCCTGCCATGCGCTTAATCTCTCCGTCTGTATCGTGAGGGTTCAGTAGAGCCTGGTGGATCGAATGCCCACCCGTAACCTCACTTAAAGTGGCAGCAGAGGGACCAGAAAGCACACGCGCTTCCAGGATGGAGAGAATGGCAAAGGGGACGAGAACAATAACATCTCGGAAAGAAGCAAACGGAGGCACCGAAACTGTCTCAGGAAACCAGAGGGAAGAGAAATGGGCATTCGAGAAAGACCCCAAACCACTGCTTTCCTATACGAGGTCTTGGACTGCATGTAACACCGGGGCCCGGGGAATTCTAGAAGTGGGGATGCAGGTGACCCTGGCACCGGGCTGAGCATCTGCACGAGAAGCTTTTGGACCCTCAACTCCTCCCCCCATTCTGAATACGGAGGTGCTCTGTCTCCCCACTCCCCCGACAGGAGATCAGAACCATCTCCATGTGTGCAGGCGTCAGAATCCCCAGACTGCTGGGCCCCACCATGGAGCTCGTGATCAGCTGGCCCAGCGCAAGGGTAGGAGTCTGCATTGCTAACACATCTCAGGTGATGCTGACACTGATGCCCATAGGACACAATGGGAACCACAGAATGACAGGTTTGCTCTCTACGTCTCGACCAGGGCACACGAGGGACAGTCCAGACGGCGAGACTCTGCTCAAACAGGGATTGTGGGGTCGCCCACATCCTGGGCACACCCTCGGCCCCTTCTCCCGGGAGGGTCCCCGAGTATTAGCAACCAGACGCCTACCTCAAGGTGGGAGATGAAAATATTTTTTTTTCTGAGGACTCTGATAAGCCCCAAAGAAAAACATCTCCTCCGTATTTGTCGTGAGAACACCCCAGGGAAGAAGCTAGTCGCCCCAGCCGTGGTTTTCCCTGCTGTGAAATAGAATCATCTCGGGAGCTTCTAAAAATATGGATGGCTGAGTTCCAGCCAGTGAAATCAGATGCTCCAGGCGGGGCCCTGGCATCTGGATTGGTTTGACAGCCTCCCAGGTGATGAAAACATACAGCCAGGTGGGGAGTCACGGCTTGCAGAGAGCTCACCTGTCGGCCACAGCCGCACGCACGCACGGATGTGCCTCTGAGCGTGCCTCGCTGCTGAGCGCCAGCCGGCTGTCGAGAGCCACCGACTCTTTGAAGGAGCTCCGTGTGAAAGTCGGAAACCGAAACGAACAACGAAAAAGCAGAACTCGAAGGAAACAAGCAATGCCAGGGGCGGAAGGAAACTTCAAAAACTATACATTCTGTCTGCAGACAGATAAAAGCAAGAGTATGATGTAACTGTGCACACAGGTAATGGGTATGCCAGAGGAAAAAAACACAGCGGTGCCCTTGAGACTTGACATGACAGGTCACGGGATACGACGTTTGTTGTGGCCACAAAAACATCCGTAGAAAAAGAACAAGAGGTCACAAAAAGAGCATTCGGAGAACATTGCGAGTTAAAACTATTGCGACAGAACTGGAATTTCCAATAGGAGATTTGGAAGTTGAGAAGAAATCAGTTCAACAGAACAGAGAAAGGGGGAGAGATGGAAAAGGGAGATAAGAAAATGAAAACATGAATTAAGGGTGAACAACAACAACAAAAAAATAGAAGATTATTAAAGTAATAATTCCAAAGATCCAAAGCAGATTGGTAGCTGCTTAGGGCTGGTGGGGCAGATAGGGGATGACTGCTGACAGGGACACGGTTTGTGTTGGAGGTGACAGAGATGACCCCGAACCAAATGATGGGGATGGTTGTACAACTCTGTAAATACACACAAAAAACCATCGAATCGTAAACTTTAAATGAGTGAATTTTATGGTAGGTAGAGTACATCTCAATAAAGCTATTTTCCTGAACGCCCCCAGATTGAAGGGACCCACCACGAGCCCAGCCGGCCTACACCGAGGCACCCAGTCGAGTAATTCCAGAATACTGGAGACAAACACAAGTCCCTAAAAACAAAACTCCCAAGGAAACAATTCATCCAGCAGTGGGACTGTACAGAGTGTAAGAATTCAGGCTTCGGGGAACCGATGTCCAGGTCCCTGCAGCATCCTTACCAGTCCTGCAACTTGGGACCAATGACCACACCTCGGGGATGTAATTTCCTCTCCTGTGAGGTGGGGAGTAATGGGAGCTTCTCTCTGGGCTGAGGCTGTTTGCTAAGTGGAGGGAGTGGTACCCGGGATGGAGGAGCACTCGTTAATATTGGTGTTGGGAGTGCCGATAGTAGCGATAGCGATCAAAACGGAGAAGTCTAAAGTGACGTCATTGATCAATTTGATGGCTCGTAAATGCCAAAGACTTGTACATGTCTCGAGTTCAGTGTGCCCTTTATTATACCAATACTCTGTCCAAACAAACAAACAAAAAACCCTTTTTTTTATTTTTCTTTCGTCCATACTGAGATGGATTTGTTTTATTCTCTACTCATGTTCTCTTGGGGGAAAGGCTTAATAGCTTGTGTCTTGAGCTGAAACTGTTTCTGAAACACAGCTTCGGAGTTCGGAAGCCTTTCCTTTTCGTATCCACTTCCGGTTGTCAAATCGTACCTCTGGAATCGAGAAGATCCCAGCTCACATTTCACAGGTGTGATCTGTCTTACTAAGAGGGGCAGAGAGCGAGCACAGGTTTAGACGAGGACCCTACATACTCAGGGCGATTCATGATTTGAGAGTTTGTCCCTTACCGCATCCCACCACCGGAAACACCTCTAGCAAAATACCTGGGTCATTGTTGTGAAAACAATTCAGATACAACCATCTGTTGTCAACAGATAACAAAAACATTTCAAAATGAGCGTGAGCACATTGGAGCACGTGGTTTTCTCTCGGCTTAGCATCTGGTGTCCTGGCGTGGGAGAAGGTCCCCTCCCCCAGCCAGACCAGAGGCACATTCCCAGGTGGCCACAGTGGGCAGGGCACAGCTGTGGCCCTCAGAGCCTGGGAATGGCCACCGACAAGAGGGGCGATAACTCCTTGCTATTCTCATAGGTTTCAACACCCTTTCCCTGAAGAGGGGGCAGAAATGCTGCCTCCTGGGGTCTGTCCACGGCTGGTCCATCTCGGCAGCCCCCTGTCATCCCCACCAGGCACACCCCAATCTCAAATGAGGATGCTTAAAAGACAGACACACAACATGAACTGCTGAACGGAACACACACACACACACACAAGGAAAGCTCCATGCCATATCTTTCTTGAGAACGAATGGCTTAATTCTGATCTTCCTGGCTGATGAAAAGGTTTGCCCCAGTAGTATTCTTGCTCTGTTTTCATGATCCTATTTTCCTGGCTGGGCTGTGTCATTCCTCTCCGTGTGATTTTCCTTAGCACGCTGTGTGAATCACACACGAAGCTTGTTTTTACTCATTGCCTATTCGTGAGGCCTGTGGGTAACATTTTCACTTCGCCCGTGGTGGTTTGGACCACGTCGGATAATGATGCCAATAAACCAGCAGCACAAGGCTAACGAATGCTTAACACGCGCTCGCTCTGCTCGGGGCACTGTTCCCTGGGCTTTCTGAGATCAGCTTGCCTCTTGCTCACAGCAGCCTCATCCGTGGAACCCCCAACCCACCTTCCAGATGAGGAAACTGAGAGAGGAAGAAACCAGTCACGACATAAGGTAGGCAAATCATGAAGCTTCACCTCCAGGGGACAGATGGAGAAACTGAGCCCCAGAGGCCCTCCCCGTGACGGGCCCCTCGGCCTTTCGTAGGCAGCCCTGGACAGGTGGGGCTTCGTGTCAGCACACCTCAGGGGATGGGACTTAGAAGTCCAGCAACGTGCATTGCTGGCCCCCAACAATTAGAGGCGGGCTTTGTGAGGTCGCCAGCCACGGATGGAAATTTAGGCCACCCGGGTTCTAGTCCTGCCCCAGAAACAAGTCACTTTCCCACTGGGACCCAGTCTCTCCACTCGTAAGATGAGAGCATAGACCAGGGTGGCCTGAGGGACAGGACACCCACAGAGGGAATTTGTTTAGGCTGCGGGTTTGGTTTGGTTTGGGTTAGGTTGAGTTGGGTTTGGTTGGGTTGGGTTGGGTTGAGTTGATTTGGGTTGAGTTGGATTGGGTTGAATTGGGATGGGTTGGGTTGGGTTGGCTGGTTTAGGTTGGTTTGGTTGGTTTGGTTTGGGTTGGGTTGAGTTGATTTGGGTTGGGTTGGGTTGGGTTGGGTTGGGTTAGGTTGGGTTAAGTTGATTTGGGTTGGGTTGGGTTGGGTTGAGATGGGTTGGGTTGGATTGGGTTGGTTTTGTAGGTTTGGTTTGGTTTGGATTGGGCTGGGTTGGTTTGGTTTGGGTTTGGGTTTGGGTTGGGTTGGGTTGGGTTGTATTGGTTTGGTTTGGTTTGTTTTGGTTTGGTTTGGTTTGGTTTGGTTTGGTTCAGTTTGGGTTTAAGAACAGGAGGGTGTATAAAATTTTAATTCCTTTACGATAGCCAGTTCGGACACTGGCCTCACCGCTCCTCATCATCTTGGAGAAGCCTGATTTATCCATCTATGTACTTGCCCAATCCCTACTGGCTTTTGAGATTGCCAATTTGGAGTTCAGTCCTCTCTGAGCCCCACATCAGGGGTGCTAATTTCCCCCAGGAATCCCTGAATCAAGGCGAAACAAGACCGTAGGAGGGCGGAGTGCATGAGTGGTTTGCTGGTCCTTCTGTCCCGGGATCTCGACACGTGACCGGCCTTGCCCAGGGCTGCCCACCCCCTACAGCCGGGGAGGGCAACGCAGTGCTGAGCTCTGGCTGGGAAGGCGGAGGTGGGCACGCTGCTCTGCCACCGTCCGCAGAGTGGTTGGCTCACCCGCCGTGAGAGGAAGCCGGAGCAGAAGCAAGTTCCCGGCAGCGTGCACGGGGACCTACACGGGGACACGGGGGAGCTGCCTGCGGTCCTCAAACTGAGCGAAGCCCCAGAACCCCTTCCACTGGCTGCAGGCCAGCCTCGACTGTGCTGGTGTCAGCCTGGACGCATCCAGCTCACGGTTCTCTTAGCTGTCTGTGGTTGTCATAGTTACAAGGCCTCACTGACCCCGATTGCATCTCTTCTTGGTGAAGGGGCTCACTCTCACTTCTTACCAAGACCAAGAAGCCCGTCGCCAACCGCGTGGGTCGAGGTCACCCTAGGATTGTATGACCAGCACCGGTGGGGCCCCCAAACCTCCTGGAGGGGAGGGGAGGGGAGGCTGCTGCCATGTCATTGTCTCCACCTGCAATGCCCACTGCCCCCAACCCTGCTTAACAAAATCCTACCCATCCCCCAAAGCTCAGCTCAGTGCTGTATCCCCCACGAAACCCCTCTGATCTCGGGGCAAGGCCAGGATCTCCCAGGGAAAGTTACTATGACGACACCCACCCCTCATTATGACTCTGCTCCTGGGAATGATGAGATGCAATGTCCCGTGCTACACTCCGGCCTGCACACTAAGAGTCGCCGCTGTAACCGGTTAAGGTCGTTCCATCCTGGTGACGTTATCTGCTGTTACGGTGACTTGCAAACTTGGCTTTGAGGAGGAGTTTCTTCTGGCTGCTGGGTCGTGGGGCTGTAGCAAGGCTGCCTGGCTGGCTGGCTGGCCACAGAAAGGCCCCATGAACACGGCCAGGGCCTTCGCGGGGTACAGTGGTCAGCCGCACTCTGTGGCCCCCCACGATGGAGCTTGCCTCGGGCCGATCGCCTCTTAACCTCCATGGGAGACACGTGTGGTGCCAGCATGGTAGCTTAGGAGGAGAAACCAGACTTGTAAATAACGTGAACACGGGCCCGACCAGCTCTGCCGACAGGCCCCGCGTGCGGGAAGCTGAGTGACGAGCAGGAGGGCCTGAGAGGGCCAGGAGTGAGGAGCGGGGCAGCCGCGAGGCGTCGGGGAGGGGATGCTGGCATTTCCGCGGACGGACGGTGCCTGCACCAGGTCCTGGGTGACAGGCGGGTCTCAGAAGGACCCGGGCGCCCCGTCTCTGGGCGGTGCTGGGACGGGTGGGGGAGGGGACCCTCTCCCGCGACTGTCTTTCTGCTCGACACGATCTTCCTTTCTGTAAGTTCTGCATGAAATCCAACTATGGTCCTGCTGACGGAGGCCTATTCCCACAGGTCACCTTGCCAGCTTGGCTCTGATGCGAGAGGCTGCGAGTCCATAATTCAACCATCCGAGGAGAGTCTTCCTGTCCTTCCCTCCCTACTGTCCCCAGGCAGCCCCTCCACAGGAAGACCTCCCCGCTCTGGGGCAGCAACCACATGTTGTCCGCCTTAGGATTTGCTGTGGTCTGGATATGTGTGTCCACCCCCATCCAAAACTCCTGTGCTGAACCCTCAGTCCCCAGGTGACAGTATTAGGAGGTGGGGACCGTGGGAGGAGAGTTTAGGTCATGAGGGCTCTGCCCCCCTGAGTGGGATCCGTGTCCTTTTAAAACACAAGACCCCACTGAGCGCCGTAACCCCTTCTGTGTGGGGTCCCCAGCGAGAAGGCGCTCTTGCTGAAGGCTGTATCTGCCAGTGCCGGGACCCCAAGCCTCCCGGCCTCCAGACCTATAGAGAATAAACACCTGTACCCACCCGGTCTGTGGCTTCCTGTGACCGCAGCCCAAAGGGACGACGGTGAGTCTTTCCCAACTGTCTGAGAATCGAGTATCGACTCCCAGGAGCATCAGAAACCCTGATGGGACAGCACCCACTTCCCTTGTCTGTGCCCCGGCTAAGCTTCATGAGGAAGGTGCTGTCGTGATCACCCAGAATGGCGCTTGTCACAGAGGGCCGTGTGACGAATAACGGCGAGCGAGCGAATGAATGCATTTGTGCTCTGCTTCTTCCTCCAGGAGCTGCCAGGGACGTCCCCGTCCTTTGCCGCGTAGCCTGACAGCTTTAGAATCTTCAGAGACACCCCCTGTATCACTGTCCCTGCCGTGACGCTGCCAAACAGGCACCTCTCGTGGTGGGGGGGACAGAACAGGATGTTCCCTTCCCAACATTCTTTGCTACCGTGCTAGCCTCCCGCCTGCCTCGGACTCGACAATGGCTGCTTCAAGGCCATGAGTCACGCCGGCTCCGACTGAATCAACGGGGGCTGTTGGACGGGCGTCCCCTGAGTCACAGCCGCCGACAAGGCGCTGTTCTCTCCGCCCGCTCAGAGAGACCAACCAACCCAGAACCGGTCTTGTGAAGATCTTGATCTTCAGGGCGGGGAGGCCAGAACGCCAGCCTCGGCCCCAGCCTCGCCGGGTCACCGTGCAGAGGGCCCCCTGCCTTCCCCGCGTGGCTGGGCATCTGTGACTCCTGCTCCCAGCCCCGGTGGGTGCCCGGCTCCGATCAGCATGCCCGCAGGCCGCCGTGTGCTGTTCATCGCCGCAGAGAGTGCGTCCCTGTGAGCAGGCACCTTGCCTGTTGCCTGGCGATCAATCATTCAAGGGCCAGCCCTCGAATCCCCAGCGACTGCTCTGTTCGGCTCTTACTCATGTTTTTGCTGCGCATTCAATGCGTGAGAGGAAGAGCTGCCCTCCTAGTCACCCGACGGCGACGGAAGCGGGGGAGGGACGGCCCGGCCCGTGGCCCGGCGTCCCCTCTCCTCCTCCCCGTTTCCGGGGTTAATTGATGTCGCTCAGGGTCTGCGGGGGACGTGTTTCACAGCATTGTAGTGTCAGGGAACATTTGCTGATGATAGGAAATCAGATGGAAATGAGACGCAGCTTTCGTCTGCTCGCTGCTCCTCCAGTGAGACGGCCAAAGAGAGCAAAACGTCACCCTGCGCTGGCTGAGTGGCCTGCTCTCTGCCGTCACGTGGCTGGTGGTCTCTGGCGAGGGGACACAATGACCTGCCCCCCCCCCCGGTGGGAGCACCTGATGGAGCGCGAGAGGAAGCAGGTGGGGGTCCCTCTGCGTCCAGCCTCCCCATTGCACGGAGGTGCCCCCGACACAGCAGAGCGGGCAGCCGCCGGGAACACCGGTACGGCAGACATGACAGCGACGGACAGCTTCCACGTTTGCATCTGTCATTCAGTCCTCACTGCCCCTTTCCCCAGGCGCCCCCTTCATAGATGAGAAAACTGAGGTGCCGGTCGAGGGCAGAGGATCCGCCCAAGGCTACCCAGCCAACGGGGGGTGAAGCCGAGGCCCCGTTCCGTCGTGGGGGTCGTTTCCATTGTCCCCCACACAGAGGGATGGAGGGCAATGCTGGGACCACGAGACCGTGGCCATCCAGCGCCGTGCGGGGGAGGCTCCTGCTGGCCGGGAGGTGCCGTGCACCCCACCAATGCTGCCGCCAGCGCGGGGAGCCAGCCGTGATGAGGGAGGGACACCTAGGAACCACGGCGTCGGCCACTCCGGCCGGGATGGGATTCCCGGCTCTGTAAAGTCGCCTGCGGCCGTCGCCAAGGCCACGGACGATTATCCGCTCGGGCACTCATTAACCCGTCCGCGTTGCTCCCTGTCAGCCGTGTCCCCACCTCCCGCCAGCGCGGTCCCCGCCACCTCACCTGACGTTCGTCGTCATCCCCAAATTAATCCGTCCCCTGCCGTCACCACGGGGAGGGGGGGCAAACGTCTCAATCCTGACACTGTGTGTGAAGACAGAACATTCTTTTCAAACAGCTTCTCCCACCGATGGTGCCCATAATGGAATCAGAAAAAAAAGAAAAAAGAAAAAAGAAAAACGAATGAGCTCTCGTCCTTTTCAGAAACGTCTTCCGGGCCCTCGGCTGCCTTTGTCAGGGGAACGGTTTGTCTCTGTCGAGTGCGTCTTGTCTGACGCCGAGCGGAGCCGGGGCCTGGCTCGGGAGGAAGGAAGTTGGGGCAGAAATAAAGGAACCTCTGCTCCTTTTGTTCTGTGCAGGCGGATGCCCGAGAACGTCCCGGGCCCACAGAAGGGGCCTCTGTCTGGGGACGAGACTAGTCTCGATTGCGTTAATCCTGCAAAGCAAGTTCCTTATCCTACTGTTTCATTGTTTTTGTTCTGTTTTGTGTTTTGATGATAATTTTTGCAGCGTCCGCCCTCCCTGGAATACAGCTCAGCATCAGAAATAGTCGCGGCCCCCATGTCTTAACGACAGAGGGATGGCGGGCGGTCCTCACGGAGAAAAAGACACGCGTCCATCAGCACAGACTTCGGAACACAAAGCAAGAGGTGTCTCGAAGCGAAGTTGCCCCGATGCACACACTTTTCTTTGGCTTTGACTGCTCTTAAATTAGCGGACCTAGATCTATATGTGTGCGTGTGCATGTGTGTGTATCTATGCAGACAAAAATTTAAATAGGACTGAGAACCCACCCCAAGCAGTTAGTGGTTCCCCCGGAGCTCAGGACCGGAGAACCGTGACATTCCAGAAGCCAGGGCGCCCTCCGAGCGTCACAAAGTTAGCCGCTGACATTTGAACGTGGTTGGCACGGCCTTGGGCCACCTCTGGACTGACACGTACAGACCTGCCCTGGTGGATTCTCCCGGGAATGTCCTGGTCTCCACTTCTCCAGAGGTATTCGGGATGGCGATGGAAGGAATGCAGTGTTGACCCCACCTCCTCGGAGGCCACAGCAGTGACATCCTCCCTCGTCCTTCTAACACCCTGCACTTGCCTCCCCCCGTGAGCCACTTCCCTTCCCGGGGGAGCTGGGGCTGGCCCTGTCGGTTGTCACGGGAACCGACGTTCATTAGGGGCCCTGGATGTCAATTCTGATGTTGGTGGCGCGTCTCAGCAAAGGTCCCTGGAAATAGCTCTCCCCCGTTGCCCGGTTGCCCGACTTCTCAAATGCAGAATGCTCTAGTCCACCCAGCTCTAACAGACACTGCCTCCTGGGCGTGTCGTCTTGGGGTTTCTCCGGTGTGGAGTGAGGAGCACTCCTCCATCTAAGGCGGACTCTCATAAACCCCGTGCAAGGGAAGCTTCTGCTATCGTCCGAGGCAGAAAACCTGCCTGCAGCCACGTTCCCCCGGGACGCTGCACTGTCTGTCACTCGGCCAGAGGAGCTGGATGGAAACACGGAAAAGCAAAACTGCTCCTCAGGTCACCAGGAAGTCCTCACACTTCTGCCTGGTGTCGCGTCACTGGAAGGACAGACAGGTTCGCACGCTGTGACTGACTCCAAGGATTTACGACGAAGACCGGATGGGACAGGTGGTGAGAACACTCTCGGTTAAAACAAGGAAACATACGGAATCACTGGATGATGAGGACAAAACACACGCCCTGCTCTTTATTCATTTACCCATCCATCCATCCATCATCCACCCATCCATCCACCCACCCATTCATCCATCCATCCATCCATCCATCCATCCATCCATCCATCCATCCATCCATCCAT
>PVKZ01006306.1:0-37151 GCA_004027375.1 Macroglossus sobrinus | reverse complement strand
TAGAGATTAAAACTCCAAGAAAGAATCGAAAAGAAATACGAGAAATAAAAACAAAACTGTAACAGAAGTAAAGAATGCCTTTGACAGATCACCGGTAGACTGATTATGGCTAAGGAAAGATTCGATGTTTGAAGGATTGTCGATAGAAACTTCCCAAATGGAAATGTGAAGAGAAAACAAAACAAAACAAAAGAATAATCACGAACTTTGGTACAATTATAAAAGGTGTAACATTGATATAATGAGAATACCAAAAGGAGAAGAAAGAAAGAAGCAGAAGAAATACTTAAAAAAAGAAAGGCTGAATATTTATTTTCCAAAATTAATGACAGACACTAAAGCACAGTTCCAAGAATCTCAGAGAACACCACACAGAATAAATATCCAAAAATCAACACCTTGGAATATCATATCAAGACTGCAGAAAAGCAAAATCAAAGTGAACATCTAGAAAGAAGCTAGAGAAAAATACAACTTTCATTTAGAAGAACAACAAGAATTGTATTAAACTTCTTCTCAGATGCCATGCAAACAAGGAATGAAATATTTAAAGTGCTGGAAAAATAAGCCCACCAATCTAGAATTTTGCATGCAGCAAAATTAGCCTTCAAAAGTGAATGAGAAATAAAAATATTTCCAGACAAACAAAACCAAGGGTGTTTGTCACCAGTAGACCTGCCTTGCCACAATGTTTTAAAAACTTCTTCAGAGAGAAGGATGATGTAAGTCAGAAATTTCAATGTATATAAAGAAAGGAAGAGCATTAGAGAAAAGCAAAGAAGGTTAAAAAGGCTTTTATTTTTCTTATTCTTAATCTATCTAATAGATAACAGTTTGTTAGCAACAATATATTGTGTGATTATGGCTTATGAATAAGTAAAATGAATGGCAGAAATGTGATGAGATATGAAATGGGGTATTTGGAATACTGTGTTATAAAGTACCTGCATTACCTATAAAGCATTACATTGTTATTTGAAAGTGAACATAGATTAATTGTGAATGTATGCTGAAAACCCTAGGGCAACCAGTAAAAAATTTTTTAAGATAAATACAATTGCTACACTAAGAGGAGAGACATAGAGTCATACAAAATATTCTTTTAAAACTAGAGAATGCAGAAAACAATGGGAAACAGTGCAACAAACAAGACAGTTAAAAATATGGTAGGTATTCACCCAACTACATAAATAATCACTTAAATGCGAACGGTACAAATAAGCTAATTAAAAGACATACAATCTTCCAGGACTGAAGCAGGAAAAAAGGGAAAATCTGAACAGACCAAGTACTAGTAATAAAATAAAATCAGTAATCAAAAATCTTCCAATGAGCAAAAGTGCTAGACTAGCTGGCTTCACAAGTGAATTCTACTAAACATTCAAAGAAGAATTAATAGTGATCCTTCTCAATTATTCCAACAAATAGAAGAGGAGAGAAAATTCCCAGACTTATCTTGTGAAGCCAGAATTACCCTAAACCAAAACCAGACAAATACACTACTAAAAAAGAAAATTACAGATTAATATCTTTGATGAACATAGATGCATTTGTTCTAGGAGGTTAGGACTCATAACAAATGAAGATTAATATGGAAATTAGGGTTCTTACATGCTTAAAACTCCAGAACAATGACTTTTAAATTCTATTATGATCTCTATCATAGCACGAATCATGCTGGTGTGTGTGTGTGTGTGTGTGTGTGTGTGTGTGTGTGTGTGTGAGAGAGAGAGAGAGAGAGAGAGAGAGAGAGAGAGAGAGAGAGAGAGAGAGAAACCTTTCTTTTCCTCACTTAATCAGAACTCTTAGACTTCAGGAACGATCTTGCTTTTTTTTTTAATCCCAGAACCAAAATAGATGCTCAACAAATGTTTACAATTGAATATACCAGATTTCCAAGGGGAGGCCAACGAACTCATTCTATTGAACCAGACAGATAGGAGACATATCTATGAGTATTTCTAGTAATAATCTTCATTCAAATGATTATTTTTACTTAGACTGATAACCTGTAGATCGCTTGGGAATTATCAGAACTACTATAATAAATTGTTCTAAATCAATCCAAGGGCAAACTCTTGTATGTAGAAACTGCTTTTAAAATATGGAGTAGACTGGAGTTTGCTGGTTTGGAAGAATTAGGTAATGGAAAATGCCACCTTTTAAAATTTTAAATTGAGAAAGGTGTTTCTCCCATAGGGTAAAAGGGAATTCTATTTACACATTCATCTCAAACACATCCCACATCCTGTCTTACACAAACATTGCCTCATAAACAGGAGGAGAAGGCAGATGTCCTCCAGGGAGACAAAGTGCTAGCATATTGTGAGGCTTGTCATCACAGCCAGGCTGCATTTCCCTTCCTGATGAGTTTTTGGCTGATGTTACCCTTTTATTCATGTTCAGATTTTAGGAAATAGAATATGAAATTCATACTTATCAAAAATTATTTTTTTCTTTAAGCTGAAGAATATACCTTTAGTTTTGCTCTGTACAGTCTTAGGTCTGGATTAGTAGCTCAGAGTTAACGAAAGGTAAGAGTGAGACTAAAATAGTGAGGAGCAGAGGTCATTGAGGGGCTAGTGGATCAAGTTGAAGAAGACCTCCAGATTATTTTCAAAATCCACTTTTCAAAAGTAATTTTTTTAGTTTACCAACAATTTTGTCTCTTATTCTTTAATCAATTATTTATTTTTTAATAATTTGTATCTTTAAATTTTAATTATAAAACAAATTTATGTAGCAACCCACTAAAAAACCTCCATGTCTATGAATGACTGATAAAAGGCATTCTGAGAATAATAAAAATTGCAAGGAAAAAATTTGTAAGAAACCCCTGTGACATATCGACAGCATATATCATTTTGAAGGAAAAGAACCATTTTATGTAGTATTCAAACCTGGTAAAAATAGATGTTTCTGCATTCTAGTTTATATTTATCCATTTTATAAAATGAAGGTCTTCTTTTTTATTGATCCATATTTGAGATCCATCTAGATATTTGATAAGTGGAGCTTTTAGTCATAAAGAGAATGGATATATGGATTCTCAAATAGCTCTTATTTTTCAAATATTTGGTGCCTCTCAGTTTTACATAAGAAGTCAAACAAAGTCATCTATTTTTTCCACACTTTGAGTTTGGATAGAATTAAAGGTCATAGAATTCAGCCCTAAATATTACATAAGCCATATTGTAGTATACTTTGGATTTCTGCCTCATTTCATGGCCTTCTACTGTGTCCTGAAAAAAAAAGGTAAAGCACCTAGCACAATGTCATACAGTGAGTAGGGTCTCAAAATTAATATCTTTCACTAATATTTAAAAGATATTTTAAAGGGAAAGAAACTATTTATGTGGGACAAAAGGAGATACTTTGGGGTATAGTAAAATAACTTTCAACATGAGTAGTTAACTCTCATCATTATGTTTCAGTCAGGAAGAGGACATAGAACACTGATGTGTCAGAATGTACACACACGCACACAGCCTCCAGAGATGATTGTACTATTTTATATTCTTTTTCTCCCTAAATTTCAGAGTGTTGAAAGTTAAATATTTTGAGTTAAATGTTTCATAAACCTCTTCTGCCAGATTTGGATAGCTGAGTGTTATCTACAGTCTTGTTATTGAGTATCTGCATAACAGCTCTCATGCAGCCACACCAAGAAGCAAGAGACACTGGCAATCCATGTAAAAGGTGTGTGTGTCATTTTGTGAAATAACCAGCATGTGTATTTGTCTAAACACCCTATTAAAATATCAAGAGATAAAGTGTTAAATGCCAAATTTGGTGCTAAAAGTTATTTCTAACAGATGCGAGAAATATACCTTTCTGAAAGTTTCATTGTATAAGTGATTTCAGAGTGAGAAAAGAACTACTTTTTCCAGAAGTTTGAAAAGGAGTCATGTGGCCTTCCACTATTTCAGGGAATTTGGTGAGTACATTAGATGGGAATGGAAGTCAGAAGAGGTGGTTACAGCAAGGGGCAGAGGAGGTAGAGAGAGAAGTAGGAGCTGAATGAGGAGAACAGAGAGCTGAGACAGCATTTCCATAGATGACAATGCGGAGAATGTTTTTATTACCTACCCTGAGTGTGGAACATTGAGGAGAGGAAACATCTAAAATCGATATTTGGAAAGTTTCCCATAGATGTTTATTATATAAAATGCCTTTATTTCCCCCTTTAGAGGATGCATAATAAAAGTCAACTGTATTCTGTCTACATAAGAACATCCAAACCTGGAGAGAGTTTTTATAAAAATTTATTTGAGCCACCAGAGGATATGCCTGGAAGCAAGATCTCAACAGACTGAGAATTGTTTCTCAGAATGGCAGTCTGCAGCTTCTTTTATGCATGCAGAATGAAGGAGAGAAGGTAAGGAAGATGACATGGACCTGTGAGAAAGCAAGGGGGCAGATTGGATTACAGGATATTTAACAAGATTATGTGTTCTATTGAGGATATTTTCATTTCGGAGGAGTCTGAAAAGGCATTTCAAAGATGTGTTAACCTTGAAGCGCAGAAACAGTAAAAAGAGCTTGCATAAGGGAAAGATTAAACTTTTTATTGAACATGTTATATGCTTGAGGAGAGATTACCCACCATGACCTACCCAGGTAGGAATTTATGATCAGATCACCTTGTGAGATTACTTTCACTTAGACCTATTATAGTGCCCCCTTTTTGTCTACAGTTGTGTGTATATAAATGCATCTTTCTTTAGAGGAGGATTGTGATGTTTATATCTCTGCATTTATTTTTCTTTTCCCCAGGTTTTTGCATTAGCCAAAACTTCCAGAATAATGTTGAAGTGAGGAATAAAAAAGAGGGAGCAATGAAGTATCTGAAACAAGAAGACATGGGATGAGAATGGGGAGAATTAAGTCACAGAATAAAAGAGAATAAGAACTATAGGGTTATGGATTTCAACTCTTCTCAGACAATTACCTTTGTTAATAGTGGGAATTCCTCCCCTCAAATTCATGAGACATCTTCTGGAGAGTTCTATCTTAGATTGACTTTGGTAGTATTTATATGATCTTACCCCACCTTCTTTCTCTTTGTTCATTGGGCCATAGGAGATGGAGATTGGCTTTGATTGTTGTGTGATCTTGGGCAGGCCCCTTCAGCTTCTCAGTGAAGATAAGACCAGTGAGCAATATCCTCTTAAAGTTATCTGTCTCCAAATCTAATCCCATGGTGTTCTCACTCTAGAGCAAAATGTTTGAAGAATTTGGTTTCTTCAAAATTAAAGATATCTGGTTATCTACTTAATGAAGGACGCCATCTACGAAGAAAGAGAAATGATTGACTTAAGAGATAATATCAACAATGTCCAAAATTGATAAAGGACTCTTTTGCGTAATATGTAAGATACTCCCTCATATCATCAAAGATAAGACATGAATCTTAATAGAAAAAGGCAAGAATAAGAGCAGATAGTTTACAGAAGAAAAACTCTAAATGGCTACAAGCATATGAAGAGATGTTCTAATTCATTAGTAATCAACAAGTTGCTAATTAAAATGGCAATTAGGTGAGTGACAAGGTATTAAAAAGTTAGATCCAAAAACAGACTCACAAATATAGTGGACAATTTGGTGACAGACAGAGGGGAGGGGTTTGGGGAGCTGGAAAATGGGGGAAGGGTTAAAAAAGGACAAATTAGTAGTTGATAGATGGTCATGGGGATGGGGAGCACGACAGAGAGAATGCAGTTAGCAGTAATGTGATGGCTAGGTAGAGGGCCAGAGGAGGGAGGGAGCAATTGGGAGAATCATTTTATAAACTATAGAGATGTCTAAACAATGTACTATATACTTGAAACTAATTTAAATAAATAAAAATTTTTAAAAACCTGGATAAGGTCATGTGAGTCCTCATCTATTTATCTTTAAATAAATGTGGGAAGCTAGACTGGGACAGCCATTCTGGAGAGTGAGGTAGGTACTGATCAGATATATTTATGTGTGTATACACATACACACACACATACACTTATGGATCTGGGTGAAATGCATTTATAATATATTTCAGAAGTAAAATTTCTGAGCATTATATATAATCTATAAGAGATTACACATTCTGCTTCTGAGAGATAATACAAATGAATTCTTACCAGATCCATAAAGAATTATGATGATATTCATTTATAGTAATTTTTGCAGTGACAGAGAATTGGAGGCAACCAAGGAGAGTCGGTAGATAAAATTAATGTTCACATACCTAGAGTTACAGTAATGGAGTAGAAGTACACAAAGTCACACAGATTAAAATTTAAACACTATTGTGTTAAGTGAAAAAGCATGAAACAGAATGAAATCCTTTTATATAAGTTTATATACATTCACACAAACAAAAAATAACATACATTTTATTTCCAGAGATTTTAGCTATTTAGAAGAAAAGCTATTTAATTTCAAATAGGGGATTTATGAGTGCCTGGTCTTAGAGATGATTGAGCCCTCCTAGGTCTCCCCAGGAAAAATCTCACTGCAGTGTAGTCTAGAAGATAGCAGTCAGTAACAGCTCTGTTTACTGGTCTGAGGTAAGAAATTGGTCTTGCATTTCTATTTGCAAGGTGTCTCTGTAAACCTGTTCAGACAGATGAGAAACAAGGAGAGAAAAGAGAATAAATATTCTATCTAGCATACGGGCAACACAGAGTTACTCTATCACTATACATGCAATACTTACAGAATTTGTTGTTACCACATTATGACATTCATTCTGTAATAACCTGGGATAAAGTACAACTTTTCCAGTGAAAGACCTCCAGAATCAGGACTTAAACTATAGCGTTTCACAGTTTGTTTTCTTATATTATGTAATTTTAAAGAAATCACTTTTAGGGATGGTTCCACAGAGTAGTGGTTAGCACGTCCACTTTACACGCAGAAAGTCCTGGGTTATAGCCCCCGGCACGCCAGGCCCTGGGTGCGCCAGGCCCCCAGTGCTCTACTCGAGCACATGGGAGGAGACACCCACCTTCAGAGATCCAGTTCTTAAAGTGAAGATGGCAACATCCATAGGTCAGGGGTGGATGTGGGGATAGGGGAATTTTTAAAAATCACTTTTAATATTCTCAAATATTAATGAGAATTATAATATTATTAAATATTAATAATAATAATATTCAGTGTGCCATATTTTTTCTTATCATGCGTAGTTTCCAATATTCCTAAGATGTGATGACCATAGTTTCCTGATCATAAGCTGTGCCGCTTTGAAGGAAGGATGATGTGGGTAAAGTCAAGCTGCTCTTTTTACTGTCTAATGTGTCCACTCTCATTTTTGTTCTCCAACACTGTGCTGAAGCTTCTCTGGAAACCTGGACTTCCACAAAGGCTTGGAGTGATTGTCCAAAACAGTATTTTCCAGGACTTCTTAACTGCAGCCAAGAGGTACTGGAATTAGTTCCCAGGCCACTGCCTGGTCCACTGCTGGGACCCAGGTCCATATGCATAATACCTTACATACTGGTGGGTGAGACCCTTTCTGGGTTCTTTGGCATATAGTTTCCACAAAGGCACTTTGTCTGTGGTAGGATGCCAAATTATTGGTATTGAGGGGGAGATAAAGGCAAGGGACATCTTATTCCTCCATGATGCTGATGTCATCCCTGCTGAACTCATTTACATATCATGTTTAGGGATTGTCTAAATTCCTTACTAAATTGATTTAAAGTTTATTTTTAAAAGTATAAAAGTAACATTCTTCTTGTTGTAGAAATCAGTGTGAAATCAGTGTGAGTCAGATCTTTTCTGGAATGAGTAGTAAGGGATAGAAAGTTATGAAGATTCTTGGCTTGAGAAAACTTTAGTCAGGCTCCTAAAGCTTCTCCGTGGCCCATCTGTGTACTTCCTTGTAAAATTCAGTTTCAGCAAGAACCCTGCTAAGTTAGTTTAACCAGTCACCCATCTTCCGTATCTGATCACCCTCAACATTTAATCGAGTTCTTCATCCTCCACCACTTCCCAGGTGAAGTTTGATCACCCTGCCTGTCTTTAGCAGAGATCCTATTAGACCAATTTAGCCAGAATATCCCTTACTCTTGATGTTTCCTCTTATTAATTTTCTTATTTTCTAACCCTTCCCTGCTCATTGGGTGTAAATTCCTACTTGCCCATCCTGTATTCAGAACTGAGACTGGTTCTATACTCAAGTCTCTTTTCTCACTGCAATAGTCCTGAATAAAATCTGTTTTTACTGCTTTACTACTGTTCACTACTGGTTTTTCTTTGACGGGAAGGACATTAAAAATTCTCTACTGAGCAAAAGTAAGTGCCAAATATATTTGATAAAGAGATAGAAGTCTGTTTAAAGGAGCATTAAGGAATAAAGATAATGTGGAGGTAGGTAATTTTTTTTAACCTGAGTTCTTTCCATGATGTATGGGTGACTGGGCCCCCGATTTTTGTGGGAAGTGGCTTTGTAAATTTTCTATCTAGATTTTAAGCCTATCCTAAATCTGGTTGTTGATGCTGGCATGGTGAGAATGGGTTGTGTATTTCCTGATGCCCCTGAATTCTGCCCTCACACCTCAATTCCGGGGTCTGAAGTTTAGCCATAGATACAAAAGATGCTCCCTGCAATAAATGTATAATTGTCCTGCAGGCAGGTCCTCTGCCTCGTCTCTATCTCCAGGCACTAGGTAAATAAAATCTCTAAAATATTGATGAGTAGAAATTACTCTATTAATAATGAAAAAACAGAAACAGCAACATGTGAAAAGAGAATGTACATTTCATTGAACTTCAAGCTCCCCTGGCAGTTCTTAGCTGCCCTTGATTGTTTTGTAGAAAGGCAGTGAAGCCAATACTGGAAGATGAAGACATCCTGCTATAGAGAGAAAGCAGCCTGGAGGAATGATTTAAATTGCTGTGTCGGTATCAGAGAAAGAGCAGTCTTTATCAAGGAAGGAATGATCAATATCTTAATATTAATGCTGTCACACCTTGTGAGATGAGAGAGAGAAAGAACCTGAGCATCCTAGAGGTGGAAACAATGGGAGATTGAGAACTGTGGGGACAGCTCTAAGCATCATCCCTCCATTCATCACTCTCAGCATAAGCATCACCATGGGAGAGAATGATGGGGCCCCTGCCAGAAGGGAGCCTAAGACAGAGGCACTCAAAAATTGATTCAGGTCTTATATTCAGGTCCTTAATCCATTTTGAGTTAATTTTGGTATGTGTGTTGGGCCTACAAATTGGTACAGCCACTACGGAAAACAGTATGGAGTTCCTCAAAAAACTGAGAATTGGTCTACCATACATATGATCTAGCAATCCTACTGGATATTTACCCCAAAGACTTGAAAACATATATTCAAAAAGATATTTGCACACCGATGTTTGTAGCAGCATTATTCACAGTGACCAGGATATGAAGCAACCAAAGTGTCCTACAATAGAGAATTAAATAAAGAAAATGTGGCACATTTATACAATGGAATATTACTTAGCTATAAGAAGAGATGAAATAATGCCATTTGCAGCAACATAGATGGACCCTGAGATAATCATACTAAGTGAAATAAGCCAGACAGGAGAAGTTGAAAACAAAATGATATTACTTGTATGTGAGGCTATAAACCTAAAAGCAACAAACAGACATGACAAACAAACAGAGACTCATGGACATGGACATTAGACTAGTGGTTACCAGAAGGTAGTGGGGAGGCGGAAGGGGGAAGGTAGAGGGGGATAAAGGGGTCAAATACGTGGAGACAGAAATAAATCTTACTATGGACAGTGAACACACAATGCAATGTATGTATGACTTATTCTTAAATTGTATACTTGAAACTTACTGAATTTCTTTAACTAGTGTCACCATAATAAATAAATAAATAAATACACACACACACACACACACACACACACACACACACACACACACACACACGTTTATTGTTTATTGAGTGCTCACTATGGCCTGAGTGCTATGCTAGTTGCTGGGAACACAGCGATGAATGAGATAGGCCTAATCTTTGTTCCTATGGGAATCACAGGTTAGTGAGGAAGACAAGAAGATAAACAAGTCACATTCAAGTAAACAAGTATGAACTACAAAAGGACTAAATAAGAAGATGTGATTGAAGTTCAGAAGAGAGGATCTAAGTGTGTGGAGTGGGTGGGGTAGGGGGGTTGGTGGTCAGGAATGGTTTCCCAGGGGAGAAATGACAAAGCTGCAACATGAAGAATGAATGGGATTTAAACAGATGGGGTGAGGATGGAATATTCCAGAGAGAATTCTAGGGCCATTATATGGCTTGATGCATAATTTTATGTAGTATATTCTGCCTGTAGAATGGAGGACAGATTGGAAGGGGCCAAAAGGATGCTGGGAGATCAGTTAGGAGACTATTATAATGGCTCAAGTGAAAAATAATCATAAAAAGAAAACTGACATCTTGCCCTTAGACTAACCTCATCCACCATTTTGAGTAATGAACACCATGTGTTATAGCTTCGCAGTTCTGCATCCCAAGGTAAATTTTATTAAAACTCACACAATCATTATGCAAACAGAACTATAGACTACATATAGGAATTGAGCTGCAAATATTTCTTCTTTTCTCTATTTAGAAAGCCACTTTTTCCGAAGGTCTGGTTCCTACGCAACCCAAATAAAATTTTTTCCAAAATTGTTTATAATTTTTTCTTTAATAATAATCATGTTTTGTACATGGTGGTAGCTGTTTGTATAGAGAGCTGTTTTGAAAACATCTACAAAATTTCCTACTTGGGTGATTAGGAAGGGAGGGAAATCAAGGATGACCCCAAGTTTCTGAGAGTGGGAGGCTGAGATGGGGCCCCAGGGACAGGAGCAAGCCTGCTCTGGAGCCCCAGAACTGGATTGCAGGAGTGTCTTGAATGTGTAAAAGAAGAGAAAGTTCTCACCAAGAGGGCAAAAAGTTCTTATTTCTCGTGGAAATGACCTACGACAGAAAAGAGCCTAGACAAAGAGAAAAAAGGAATGTGATAGTGAATTTAAAATTGATCTTTACCTAATGGAACAGTCACAGCTCCACAGCCAAGGTGGACTTCAGATATCAAATCTTCATTTGATTTATGCAATGGAGGTCTGCAGAGGTTAAGTCACTTGCCCAAGACCATACAGCTAAGAGAACTTATAATTTCTTTATATTGAGTAATTACCAAACAATATAAGTTGCTTAGAATATGTTTTGTACTCTCCTATGTGCCCCTGACTGCACTTTACAATTTTCTATAAACTTTCTTTAAGTTTTTTTTGCTAAGAATAAAATAATTTTCTAAAATTTATAACACATTTTCATTAATTAGCATTTGTGTTTCTTCAATGGGAATCTTCCCACTGCTTCATCATTCATATATTTATTGAGAATTTGTCTCCAAATTTAGTCTCATAGGGATTTCCATACTATTACTGATCAGGAAGATTCTCGGTTCCACTGAAAATGCCACTGACAGATAACTGTTTCATGCAATAATTTGGGGTACTATAAGTCACTGAAGTTATTGACCTCTCTCACTCTCTTATTTATGTCTTTTCTCTTTAGATGTTCTTCTCTTCTAAACAGAATCAGACTGAGACAAGTTCACACCCAGACCAGAACAATAACTCCAGGTGCTTTAAAGTGTGCATAAGTCCATGTATGTGTGTGGTATACATAAGCCCCATAAGCCTCTCCTCTATCATCCATCTGTTCCACTCTTGCCCCAAACATGAAAACCTATTCAGCAAAACGAGATTTCTGCTATTCACCACAGTCACTCTCCTTAAATAGTACTTTTGAGCATTTAAAGAGGATGTCATTTTTTAGTATTCCCTTTGGAGATTTCCAACCTGGTACCCATCCTAAGTTTATCAAGTGATTCCTTTCAACTCTCTTGAGGAGTTCTAGTTTTCACTTTCTCTATTTTGCCACATTTCCAGTACCAGATTCCTTACATCTGCCTGGTCCCAGGGTGCTCCTGTGCATGCGCCTCCTAGAGTCTGCCCCCTGGGGAGGGATAGTTCATCACTCTCCATCATACTTCTCCTCCTTCAGGACCCTACCTCAGTCAGATACAGAATTAATTAAATGCTCAATACTTTCTTTTTTATAATCCTCATGTCTGTAATTATTTGTTTTCTGTCTGTTTCAAACCCTGGAGCTTCAAGTAGTAGTCTCAACTACCATTGCTCTGTCCCCTGTTGGAAGCATTTCTCCCTTGAGAACTAAGATTTGTAGACCTGCAATGCCCAAGGCCATGGAGTTGGGAAAAATGCTAGTTGATCACTAGAGGTAGTAGTGAGAGGAGCCACTTTCTTGGAAGCCACTTCTTGGTTCTGGGATCCATAAACCCTGGTGGTAGAAGAAGTAGCACAATATATTTGTTATTGATTTAGAGGATATACCACATCATAGAAGATATTACTACAGCCTCACAAGGTGTTTCCCTAAATTGGCGCTTTACCTTTAAAGGTCTGTTCTACAAACCCATCAGGTTATATGCTTCAGGGTAAGAGAACATAGTAAGACCAGTAGGTTCTATGAGCATGAGCCAATAAGTGCACTTCATTTGCTGTAAAATGAGTTTCTTGGTAAGGAGTAATTCTTTATAGAATAACGTAAAGATAAATAAGGCAGTCAGTGGATAGTAGTCTTAGCAGAAACTTTGCAGATACAGAAGGAAAATCTGTATTCAGTACAAGTGTCTATTTCAGTGAGAACAAAATAGTGCACCGGCTATGATGGTAATAGTACTGCGTAGTCAGTCTCTCACCAGGTGACTGGCTGATCTCCCAGAAAATGGTGTTTTGAGAACTCTTATGGCCCAACTCATGCCATCCAACCTTCCTGCAGCCCTTGTACTTATCCCACAATTTAAGCCTGTAAGTCTCCCTCCCAAATCTGTCTGTTGTTTTAGATTGGCCTGCCAAACTTGTATTCTGATTTGGGCCTTTTCTTTTGAAGTAATTGCTTATTAGCAATTTATTGTTTTCCAAGTTCTCAGGGCCATCTGAATTTCCTTGGCCTTTTTCTCCTGAGCAGTTATTCGTACTATGTGGAATTGTTGCTGCTGGTAGTTTGACTCTTACTCATATTTTGGCTTATTTAGAGTATCTCATCACTTTATTTGTTAAAACTGTTGCCTATGTTTTTTTTGTTTGTCTTCGCTATCCTATTTGTTCTCTTCTAGTTTTCTTTTTTGTTGAAGAGTGTGAGGGGATTCAGAGAGATTAAAAAATAATGTCTCTGTAGTAATATATTTTCAGAGCTTCTCAAATGTGTCTTAATGCACAGCTACAGTTTAGAACCATGCCTCTTAAGGGGTGGAGAACATTTGAATACTTGGCCAAGCATCTGAGTTTGCATTCTTCATTCAGCTGCAGGACTGGAGAAGATGGAAAATTCCTAAGAGGTCTTTATGCATCCAGGCCCAAGGGTCCAAGCTTCTCTTCATCCCTGTGAGGATATCAGAGCAATGGAGAACCTCCCTGCTGCTGTGCAATTTGACAAATGCCTGGAGCTTCTCACAGTCAGTGTGCCCTGGGGTAGAGTTTTCTTACAGTCCTTCCTGATCATGACTGAACAATGTGTTTGACAAAAAAATTCTCGATTTGCCACAATGCCTGATACATAGGTTGGCTCTCTTATTAAGTAGGTCAAAGGCAGCTCAGGCCCAGTTCTATGTTTTAAGGCCTCAAATATGTTCAAGACACCATGCCAAGTTTCCTGATGTCAAATTATCATTCAACTCAGATTTTGGCATGTGCAAAAAATGAAACACAAACAACCTTAAACCCCCACAAATTAAAAAAGCCAGACTCAAACCGTCTCCCAAAATACTGGGATAACTAGTTTTTTCAGAGTAGGAATGTTAGACATAGAGGCTTTAGAACATCTGATTTTTACCATTGTGTTTACCTACCTACTTCTTCTGCCCCATCCACAGTTTCCAATTGACTCTCTGAGATTTCTCCATGCATGGTTTTAGTTTCCAGAGTTTTTACTGTAGCAGCTGCTGTAGTTCTCATAATCAGAAACTGCTTCCTCGAAGTGAGTGTCAGCTCTGTATGGTTTTCTTATCCAAGGAATCAACTTATCCTACCATTACGCTCATGCTAACAACATTTCCTATGTCATGCTCCTCCATCCCCTTGACCATTTATCAACTACTAATTTGTATTTCTTTAACCCTTCACACCTTTCTTCCAGTTCCCCAGCCATCCTCCCCTCTGGCCGTCACCAGATTGTCCTCTACATGTGTGAATCTGTTTTTGGTTAGTTTGTTCTTTTAGTTCCTTAGATTCCATATATAAGTGAAATTATTTCATATTTACCTTTCTCTGTCTGACTTATTTCACTAAGAATAATAACCTTTGGTTCTATCCATTTCTTTTCAAATGGTAAGATTTCATTTTTTAATAGCTGAATAATATTCTATTGTATATATGAACCATAACTTCTTTATCCAATCATTTGTTGATGATCATTTAGATTGCTTCCACAGCTTAGCTATTGTAAATGGTGCTGCCATGAACATAAGGGTACATAGATCTTTAATAATTATTGTTTTGGTTTTCTTTAGATAAATACCCACAAGTGCAATTGCTGGGTCAAAAGGTAGATCCATTTTTAATTTTTTGGGAAACCTTCAGAGTGTTTTCCATAGTGGCTGTACCAATTTACAATCTCACTAACAGTGTATGAGAGTTCTCTTTTCTCCACATCCTCACCAGCACTTGTTGCTCTTTGATTTATTGATGATAGCCATTCTGACAGGAATAAGGTGATATTTCATTGTGGTTTTAATTTGCATTTCTCTAATGATTAGTAACCTTGGGCATCTTTTAATATGTCTATTGGACATCTGTATTTCCTCTTTGAAGAAATATCTATTCAGATCTTCTGCCCATTTTTTAATTGGATTGTTTGTTTTTTGTTGTTGTTGTTGGGTTGTATGAGTTCTTTATATATTTTAAATATTAACCTCTTATCAGATGTATCATGAGCAAATATCTTCTCCCATTCAGTCGGCAGTTTTTTTGTTTTGTTGATGGTTTCTTTTGCTGTACAAAAACTTTTTAATTTGATGTAGTCTCATTTGTTTATTTTTTCTTTTGTTTCCCTTGCCTGAAGAGATATATCAGAAAAGAAATTACTGTTAGCAGTATCAGAGAGTTTACTGCCTATGTTTTCTCCTAGAAGTTTTATGGTTTTGAGTCTTACATTTAAGGCTTTAATTCATTTTGAGCCTATTCTTATATACAGTGTCAGAATGTGGTCCAGTTTCTTTTTTTATTTTTGCATGTATCTGTCCAATTTTCCTAGCACTATTTATTGAAGAGATTGTCTTTACCCCACTGTAGAGTCTTGCCTCCTTTGTCATATATTAAGTGAGTATATAGGCATAGTTTTATCTCTGGGCTCTCTATTCTGTTCCATTGATCGATGTATCTGTTTTTATGCCAGTACCATGCTGTTTTGATTACTGTAGCCTTGTAGTATAGTTTGATATCAGGTAGTGTGATACCTCCAACTTCATTCTTCTTTCTCAAAATTGCCATGGCTATTTGGGGTCTTTTACAGTCCCATATAAATTTTAGGATTATTTATTCTAGGTCTCTGAAAGATGCCACTGGTATTTTGATAGAGATTGCATTGAATCTATAGATTACTGTGGGTAGTATAGCCATTTTAATGATCTCATTGTTAACCCATGAGATGTTAATTCTTCCTCCCCATGAGCACAGTATATGCTTCCATTGAAGAGCTGTAGAAGAGCTGTAAAAGTTGCCATCTTTGTCTTGTTCCTGATATTGAAGAAACCACTTTTAGCCTTTCCCCATTGAGTTCAATGTTAGCTGTAGGTTTGTTATATATGGCCTTTTTTATGTTATGTTCCCTCTATTCCCACTTTGCTGATAGTTTTTAACAGAAATGGATGCTGGATTTTGTCAAATGCTTTTTCTGCATCTATTGATATGATCATATGGTTTTTATTTTTCAATTTGTTAATGTAGTGTATCATATGAATTCATTTGAGAATATTGTACCAACCTTGCATTCCATGGTGTATGCTATTTTTAATGTATTGATGTATTCAGTTTGTTAATATTTTGTTGAGGATTTTTGTATCAATGTTTATAATAGATATCAGCCTACAGTTTTCTTTTTCTGTAATGTCTTTGGTTTTGGAATCAAGGTAAGTCCTTATAAAAGGAGTTAGAGAGCCTTCTTCATCTTGAATTTTTAGAATAATTTGAGAAGAATAGGTGATAATTCTTCTTTGAATGTTTGGTAAAATTCGCCTATGAAACCATCTGGTCCAAGACTTTTGTTTGGGGGAGGTTTTTGATTACTGATCGATTTCATTCGTAGTAACTAATTGACTCAGATTTTCTGTTTCTTTTTGGCTCAGTCTTGGGAGATTGTATGTTTCTAAGACTGTATCCATTTTTTCCAGATTGTTCAATTTGTAGGCATATAATTGCTCATAGTATTTTCTTATAATTCTTTGTATTTCTGTGGAGTCCATAGTAATTTCTCATTTTTCATTTCTGATGTTATTTATCCTAATCCTTTCTTTTTTTTCCTGGATGGGTCTGGTTAAAGGTGTGTCAATTTTGTTTATCCTTTCAAACCAGCTCTTAGTTTCATTAATCTTTTGTATTGTTTTTCTAGACTCTATTTCGTTTATTTCTGCTCTGATCTTTATTACTTCTTTCCTTCTATTTACTTTGGGCTTTGTTTGCTATTCTTTTTCTAGTCCTTTTAAGTGTGAGATTAGATTGTTTATTTGAGCTTTTTCTTGTTTCTTGAAGTAGGCTTGTATTGCTTTGAATTTTCCTCTAAGGACTGCTTTCGCTGTGTCCCATAAATTTTGAGTGGGTGTGTTTTCATTTTCGTTTGTCTCTAGATATCTTTTAATTTCTTCCTTGATCTCATTGTTAACCCATTTACTGTTTAGTAGCATGTTATTTGACCTCTATGTGTTTGTGTATTTTCCAGTTATTTTCTAGTAGATAATTTCTAATTTCATATCATTTTGATCGGAGAAGATGGTTGATATGACTTCAATCTTCTTAAATTTACTGAGACGCTATTTGCATCCTAACATGTGGTCTATCCTGGAAAATGTGCCATGTACACTTGAGAAGAATGTATATTTTTCTGCTTTAGGGTGAAATGCTCTGAAAATATCTATGAAATCCATCTGGTCTAGTGTGTCTTTTAGGTCCATTGTTTCCTTGTTGATTTTTTGTTTGGAAGATCTGTACATTAGTGTCAATAGGGTGTTAAAGTCTCCTACTATGAGTGTATTACTGTTGATCTCACCTTTTATGTCAGTCAATAATTACTCCTATGTTGAGTTAACTATATGTTAACTAGGGCTATGTCCCCTTGATTTATTTGTTTCTTTATTATTGTGTAATGCCCTTCTGTGTCTCTTACTATAGCCTTTATTTTAAAGTCTATTTCATCTGATATAAGTATTGCTGCCCTGGCTTTTTCTTCATTTCTATTTGTATAAAATATCTTTTTTCATCCCTTTACTTTCAGTCTGTGAGTGTCATTTGATCAGAATGGGTCTCATAGACAGCATATGCATGGGTTTTGTTTCTTATCCATCCATATCCTATGTCTTTTGATTAAAGCATTTAATCCATTTACATTTAAAGCAATTATTGATAGGTACATAGTTACTGCCATTTTATTATTTGTATATGTTTTTTTCTTTTTCTTTTTTATCTTTTTTTTTTTTTTTAACAGAAGTCCCTTTAACATTTCTTGTAATACTGGCTTGTAGGTGATGAATTTCTTAAACTTTCTGGGAGACTCTTTATCTCACCTTCTAATTTAATTGAAAGTGTTGCTGCGTAGAGTATTCATGGTTATAGATTCTTGTTTTTCATAACTTTGAATATTTCTTGCCAGTCCCTTCTGGTTTGCAAAGTTTCCATTAAAAAATCAGCATTCTTAAAGAGGTACCCTTGTAAGTAACTTGCTGTCTTCCTCTTACTGCTTTTAAGATTCTCTCTTTGTCTCTGACCTTTGGTATTTTAATTATGATGTGTCTCAGTATGGGTCTATTTGAATTCCTCTTGTTTGAGATGCTTTGTGCTTCCTGAACTTGTCTTTTTTAATTCCTTTGCTAGGAAAATTTTCTGTCATTATTTCTTCAGGTAGATTCTCAATCCCTTCTGATACTCCTATGATGCAGACAAATGCTTCATGTTGTCCCAGAGGGCTCTTAAACTATCCTCATTTTTTAAAATTATTTTTTCTTTTCATCATTCTGATTGGGTGTATTCTGCTACTTTGTCTTCCAACTTGTTGATTCAGTCTTCTGCTTCATCCAATCTACTGTTGAATCTTTCTAGTGTATTCTTCATTTCAGTTATTGTAGTCTTCATTTCTGTCTGGGTTTTTTTTTTTATGGGTTCTATGTCCTTTTTTATGCTTACTATCTCACTGTTGAGATTCTCATTGTGCTCATCCATTCTCCCCCTAAATTTATTAAGCATCCTTATAACCATTAGTTTGAACTCTGTATCTGGTAAGTTGCTTGCCTCCATTTCATTTAGCTTATTTTCTGAATTTTCTCCTGTTGTTTCATTTATGACATGCTTCATTGTTTTCTCATTTTATTAGCCTCTCTGTGTCATTTCTATGTGTTAGGAATATTTGTTTTGTTTCTCAGCTTTGGGCAAATGGCCTTATGTGGAAGGTGTCCTGTGTGACCCAGTGGTGTACTCTCTCTGATCCCCTGTGCTGGGAGCTCTGGATGTGATCTCTGTATGGGTTGTGCGTGATCTTCTGTTGTAACTAAGCCTTTTTTTTTTTTTTTTTTTGGTTTTAGTACATCAGTAAGTGGGATTAACTCTCAGGTTAACTAACTGGGAATTGGCTGCACCCACTGGGTATGAGTTGCTATGTGGAGGCCTACCCTACTAAGTGGTATGTGCCCTAGCAGGACTTTGTACTTGTTGCGACCAACCTTTGTACCTCTTATGGGACTAGTCAGAAGTTGCTTTTTTATGATCTAGTGCCAGCCTCTGTGTACATTGCTTTTGTGGTCTCTTTTTAGGGGCTCCCCAGTAGGCCAAGGTCAGCTGCTGCCATTGATTGATCAGGGATACCTGCTGGGAGATACAAAGCGATCCACAGATGGTTGTTGCCTATGCTAGATCTATAGGTAAATGGAAGAGACAATGCATAGGCAGTGGTCCATTTAACCCCTATCCCTGACCTAGGGCAGTTTAGCAGAAGGACCAGTGCTCCCCAAGGCCAGACACTGCCTGTCAATTGCCCATAAGTCTCTGAAACTGGATGAGCCACTGGGTTTTATGAATGTTGGGTGGTGCAGGGAACCCGGGAGTCTCCTGGATCTACTGAGCAAATTTCCCCCTGCCACTGTGGTGTCAGTTTATATGTCATTGCTGTCTCTGTAGCTCCCTGTACAAGTTTTCGATCATAGCAAAGCCAGTTGCTGCTTGCCTCGGGCCTGCTCCACACCTGAGCTCTGTTTAAGAATTACTGAAACTCGTAGGTATGAGTTTGTGGCCCACCTCTGAATGCTTCTCTAGGATGAACGAGCTTTGCATGGGCTGCATGAACTGAGTGCTGTTGTTTGCTATTGAATTCATGACCTAAGGAAAGTATAGGATGGGACTGGGTTGCCTGGAAGCAAGCTTGCCACCAGTAATTTTTGAGTTAGGTGGGGCATTGTCTCAGTGAAGCTCGGGGCTGTCAGGCCTACACAGCACCAGATTTGCTGCCAGCTTTGGGACTGTGGGCTCCCACCAAAGTTAGATATCACTGAATAACCTACTGTCATCTGTGATGGGCCCACAAAACCCCTGAGATCTGCCCAAGCGATGTTGTGACTTGTACTGGCAGCAGTGATCTTCCCATCACTGTATTTCTGAACTTTGCTCACTTCACGGCCTGAGATTTGATGACTGTGCAGAATGTGTCACTCCCAGGGCAGGGGGGAAGCTGCCTATCAACGTGCATCAGGATGGAGCAAGAACTCAGGGAGTCAAGGGCTGACAGACCAAAAACCTCAGTTTTTTGCAATTTTATTCTCTGCACATTCCCACAGTAGTCACAGATCACAGGGAGTCACAGAGAGACAAGCTGCTGTCTGTGGTGGTCTCACAGACTCCTGCGAACCTCTCCCCAAGAAATATTGTAGCTTGTACAAACAGCTGTGATCTACCTACAACTGTTTTTTGTGAAATGTGCTCACTGCACTAGCCAAGGTCTGTTGCCTGTACAGAATGCACAGCCCCAGAGAAGAGCAGGGCAGGAGAGGCTGCTTGTCAATGGGCTACAGGCCCTTTGTGGCTTGGGTGAAGGAGGATCTCAGGGAGACAAGGGCCATTGGGCCAATACAGCCTCAGTTTTGTTGCAACTTCTATGCCCAGGTGTTCCCACTGTAGTTACAGATCCTAGTGAGACCAGCTGCCATGTGGGGCAGTCCCAAAGACCCCTTTGATCCCCCCCACAGATGTCTGCCTACAACTGATTTCCCCACAATGCCTGCACTGTGCTAGACAAAGTTTGTTGCCAGTATGGATTGCAAGACCCAGAGGAAGGGCAGGGTGGTGGTGTTTGACTGTCAATGGGCCACCTGGGGCAATTTGTAAGTTGGGTAGTGTAGGGTCTCAGGGACACAATGACCGTCAGATCAATACAGCCTCAGTCTTGCTGCAACTTCAACCATTGGTATGTTCCCACAAAAGTCACAGATCACAGCATGACCAGCTGCTGTTTTGGACTGGTCCACAGATCCCCGAGATCTGCCCAAGTTAGTGCTGCAGCAGTGATCTGCCTGAAACAGTATTCAAAATGTGTGCTCACAGTGCTAGCTGCCAGCTGGAAATATTTGGCCATGAAATAGTGTAGGGCATGGCAGCCACCCAGCAACAAAAGCCCCAGGGCAATCTGCAGGTTGGGTGAGGTGGGTTCATCTCCTCAGGCTAGCATAACTTCTGAATTGGCCATGTGGGAAGGATCTGCATAGGCAAGCTGGACCCATCTATAGATTGCCACATAGGGGGCTCGACTAAGGCACAATGATGGCTGCCTGTCTAGCCCTGGTTCTGGTGCCAGATAATGCAGTCTTTACCCATATGAATCCTGCATGAGCCTCTGACCCACCACTGGTGCCCCAGGTGAGTGTCCACAGGTGAGAGAGCCTGTGCATGGGCCCTTCAAAGGGGCATCTAGGGTTTCAGTCTCCTTTCATCTCATCCAGATGGCCAGAATCCCTACTGAATTTTACAGTCAAAGTTTTTGGAAACTCCCCTTCTTTGGGCTAGGACCCTGGGCTGGGGAGTCTTCATTTGAGGCTAGGGCCCCTCTCTCCTTTAGGATAGCCTTTGTAACCTCACTCTCCCTCCCAGTGTTCCTCTACCACTCACAGGTGCTGGTCCTGTCTGATTGGTGACTTTGCCCCTCCTACCAGCTTCGATGTGGCTCCTTCTTTATATTATCAGACATATGTGTATGATCAGCTGGACTTCAGGTGATTATTTTATAATTTGGTTATAATTTCAATGCACACCTGGGAGGAGCTAAACCCTGCTTTTACCTAGTCTGCCATCTTCCTCGTCTCCTTTGTTTTGTTTTTTTGATAGTAACCATCCTAATAAGTATGAGATGATAATATCCTTGTAGTTTTGATTTTGACTCTCCTAATGGTCAATGATGTTGAGCACCTATTCAAATATTGTGTTCATCTTTTAATTGTGTTATTTATTTTTATTGTTATGTCTTATGAAATATTTATAAGTTCTAGATATTAACTCTTATTAGATATAATATGTGCAGGTATTTTCTTCCATTCCCTAGGTTGTCTTTCCAGTCTATTGATTGTGTCCTTTGATGCACAGTTTTTAATTTTGATGTAGTCCAATTTGTCTATTTTTACTTGTGTTACCTGTGCTTTTGGTGTCATATCATACCAAAAAAATAATTGCCAAATCCAATGTCATGAAACTTTTCCTCTATGTTTTTTCTTAATAGCTTTATAGTATCAGGCTTTACATTTAGGTGTTTGATCCTTTTAAATTGATTCTTATATATGGTGTTTAACCACTATAACCTTTTGAGATGGTCGATAACCTTGAATTGGGTTCCGATATCACACTGCATTCTCCTGTAATAACAAGGGCAATGAAGTTGCTTAATATCTTGCAAGTTAGATTTGTCTTTGACTTGAAAGTGTGTTCTGTCAACAACTTCAAATGAGCCATAAATACTAAATGAGGTAGATCCCAGACTGCTTGTCACAAATAACTAAATGAGACTTTTTTATGAAAGAAACTTAAAAAGTATAAAATGATAATCACATGTGCATGCAATAACATTGATCCAATTGAAGTACAGACCAACCACATTTTTAGCTGAATTTTTGTGAGGCCCAGATTAGTAGGATTGATAAGACTTTGGTAATTAGAAAAGGGTGGTTGTGCCAAACATATTATGATAAATAAAATGTGAATATTTATATTAATAAACACAGATGCATGTGAGTATGGTATTTATGTAAACTTTTTTTTTCTATTCTCTTTCTTGTTTTTTTTAATTTTTATTGCCTTTCAGCCTCAATTACTAATCTGATTTCTTTGGCGATGTATCTGCTCTAGAACAGGTTCAAATCTAATAATAAGCAATAGAATCTCTTTGAATATGCCTTCTCCTGCATAGTAGTTTCAAAATGAAATAGAGTAGAAGTGAGCATTTCCAGGTCTCATAATCATATGTCCTTGGCAGGACACATCTTCCCGGATACAGGGAATAGGGCACAGTGTAGGACCATATGCTCACAGAAGCAATGGTGGCTTAATTGGAGCAGGGACAGTGGAGAGGCGTCATGATTGTGTGAAGTGATGAAGAGCAGTTGGCAGGTGTGTTTGGATGTGGGAGAAGAATTTGCATTTGGATAGGATCCTAGATCTGAGGGTGGAAACCAGAGATTAAATGAGCAGGTGCTAGTGAGGTTCAAAGCTAAAGGAAAAGAAGGGAAATTGGACTGAGTCATGAAGAAAGAAATCCACAAGAAAATGAAAATGTGTGGAGGTGGAATGAGATTGGGAAGGGGTACAAGAGAAATGATAGAAACTCAGAAAAATGTAAAGTCTAAATATAAGGAGAGAACTTCATCAGGGAATATGTAAGTAGTTGATGATACTTAAGGAGGCTAACAAAGAACAAGGAAAACAAGAATGTGGAAGTTGCTTCTATATGTAAGAAAAACAGCATCCCATCTCCCTTTTTAAAGAAAGTTATAAGAATGTGATAAAGAAATAAATTATGACAATTATATGAAGAAAATTATAAACATAGAAAAGAAGTTAAAAATACAAAGATACAGATAAATAAATTATTTGTTATTTTAAGCGAGGAAAGTGGGAATAATTTTGGAGTGTCTGAGTTTTCTGTTTAATTTCAGAACACACTAAGAATTTTTCCAGTGGACTTTTTACAGCTATAATTTATTTTTCTCCTTCCCCTGAGGTATTGATTACATATCTGCATTCTCATTTTTTATATTTAGAGTAAAGGAATATACAACAGCAAAACATATTGTCATGGCATTTTCTCTAACATTTTATTTTAGAGTACGTGTGTCTTTATTTCTCTGCCTCAGTGTCATAGAGAATTCTCATTAACTTTAGATGATCAGAAACTGTTAAATAAAGGATATGTCACATTAGAATCATGAAGTTTTAAATTACCTAGCTGCCATTGTACTAGGGATAGGATTATATAATGGTAGAGATTTCTTTTCCATTATGTTCTATGACGAGGGTCAGCAAACCTTTCTGTAAGGAGCTCCATAGTAAATAGTTTTTAGATCCAGATAGCCCTTATTGCAAAAACTTAACTCTGCCATCATAGAGCCAAAGCAGTCATAGACAATACCTAAATGAGTGAGCATGGCTGTTTTCCAATAAAACTTTAGAACACTGTAAGTTGTATTTTATATAATTTTCATGTACCATGAAATATTATTCATCTTATTTTTTTCAATCATCTAAAAATGTAAAAACCATTGTTAGCTTGCAGGTTGTACAGAAACAGGTGGCAGGTCATATTTGGTCTCTGAGCTGTGGTTTGCCAATTTGTGCTCTATGATACTAAGAAAGATTTATTTTTGTTTTAATTGCTTGAAAACATTTTCCTTAATTTTTTTCTCAAGTTTTGTTAAATGAATCTGTAGGTCAACATTCCAAATTATTTTTATTTTCTGAAGCTCTTTCTACTACTCCTCACAGAGATACGTTATTCTCAGAAACCCAGAATATGTGGCTCTTTTTACACTGGTAAAGTGAATTATTTTTTAAAGGCACCAGTCAGGTTTAATTGTTAAAATTATATATTAAAAAATAATAACTATATTTGGGTCTTCAGAGTAAATATGAGAGAATGCCAAATATAATTCTTGGCTTATAGCAAGCACTTAAGCAGAATTTGATTGTTTATGTTATGACCTTTCTGGAACATCAGATTTTTCAAAATTGAAATACTATACTAAATTTCACTAATTCAGACTAATTAGTCAAAATGAAGTTCATTCAAATTGACAGTACAATATGAAGTTTAGCTGATAATATAATTGATTAAATTATAGATGATATGCTATGGAGAAGAAACTACTTTCCAACTTTTCCACAAAGAAATATTACTGTACCTTTCAGATTAAGGAAAAAGTTTCAACCAAGTATGACCTTTGGTCTGGTAGTTGTTGGTGAAGAGAGGGAAAAGGGAAGATTAAAAGTCCAAGTAAACAGAAGGTGAAAAGATAATACAGTGATTATTGTTAGGTGGTTGATAAGGCTCAATGTATAGCATCAATGTTCCCCATCCAATTTCAGAAACCAATTGAAAAACAAACAATGGAGTTAGGTTTAGAGGAGACCAAATTATGTTCAGCCCTAAGTTTATGGTATAGATTATTGAATGAATGAATGAATGAATGAACAGTCAATAAATGATTTCAAAATTTCCTAAAACTTGGAGGAATTCTTCTCTATGATGTGGCTGGCTAAACCCACAATCTTATTAAACATTGCTACAATAGTTAGGCAATAATTAGGCACAGCACCTCCCACCACTGATGGGCCAGACTGTGCTCTAGGATGAGGGTGATCTCCTTAGGGAGTATTTTTTGGGGAAAGACAGGCTTTGAATGGGCAGCCAGATCCTATGGAAGCAAGCCTAGCTTGGCTCAGATCCCAGCCTTGCTTCCAGTTCCCCCTTTCCTTAGTCTTGATCATGACTGGTCATCTATACTCCCATACCACCTACAATAACTGTCTATAGCCTCCCTCAAGAGACTCCTGACTATTAGCCAGTCTCAGGCTCACTGTCAGGAACATCTTTGAAGTCTACCTAACCTAACCTAGCTCTAGCCCCCATCATACCAAACTATGTTCAAACCGTCAGCTTAGTTATTGTGGGAAGTAAACTGGAAAGACATTAATGGTTGGAGTAATCGTTGCACTATAATGCTGTGCTCACATCTCTGAGTTTATGGGTACTCATCTATTTTATGCCAGAATTCATGGGAAGCAAATGTGAATAAGGCTGTCTCTCAAGGAGGCTTATTCCAGCAGAAGCGAGAGGTATAAAATAAGGCATTAGAAAGGATACAGAGGATGTCAACTCTAAAAAAGTGCTATAGAAACACAATGAGGCACAATGAGAAGATGATATCAGGGAGTGACACTTAGAACTTGAAGGATGATTGCATATGCATGTCGCAGAAGCCTACTACAGATAAAATAGCTTTAGAATAGAATTTTAAAAATTTAGATGCATTCTCTTACATGGAGGTCAACATGGATTATTACCGTATACTGAGTTCCACTCTCCAGGCAATGCTTGGGTATCACAGCGTGTATAAAAATATACTTGCAACTTAAATGACCACTTATGATACAAAGTCATTTTTTAATTTATTCAAATTAAAACTTGATTCAAACATATTCATTCACTTTGGGGATCTTACAAGCATATTCATTCCTTCTGAGGATCATCTTTCCTTTGATAATTCTAAGAACTCCAAGTCACCAGGTAGTAGCACATATACAGATCAGTTCTGGTCACCCTCATCTTGCTCCTGCAGCCAAAACCAAGATTCCTTCCCCCATACCCAGAACTGGTTTATTCCTCAAAGTTCTTCAATTGCATCTCCATTAAGCTTGGCACCAAAGTCGGAGGCAGATAAAGCTCTTACAGATGAAAGATACTCTTTATTTATTCCTGCTGCTGCAGGTGGTGGTGCTAGAATGCAAGTATTGGTGTGGTATAAGGTGATCCTGGCTGCTACCACCTCACCACCGCAGCTCAAAATCAGGAGAGTGCTCTGTAGGTGGGTAGACCTTCCTTGCCAGTGTCCATGGGTGCAGTGGACATTTTTACATGTCTGGAATTTGAACTCCCTTCCTGTTTTGAGAATTTAACTTTGTGTGAATCTTGACAGGAGTAGGGTCTGGTCTCTTCCTCAAAATCTATAAAGGTCAGGTATTTGTTCCCCCAATCATGACAACTAAGGCAAGGGACACTTTACCTGTGGTGAATGTTGTGATACATCATTCATACCCCCACTTCAGGACTAAAAACTTGTTATCCTAGCTACTAAGAATGCTGCCGACAGCCCTTGGCTGTCAGTCTCGCTCAGGAATTTTCTCAACTGAACAGAACCACTTTGACCACAATCATACGCCCTGTGCTGGAGAGGCTGTGCAGGCAGCAAATAATCAAGACATGAGTATAAAGGCCTGGTCCTCTCATTCTGACTTGGGACCGCTCGGTGGGGTCACCCAAATGTCAGAACTCCCCACAGGTGAAGCTAACTCTTCTGTTGAAACTGCATCTCAGCTCAGCTCTCCTTCTGCCCAATCCTGGTTTCTTTGCTTTTCTTTCACAGATGTCGATCCCCAAGGCACTGCCTAAAAACCTCCTACACACCGCTCTCCATTGCAGAGCTTCTTTCTGGGGAAATGACGCTACAATTTTACCTGCATCTGGCCTATTGAATGACCCAGCCCAAGAACTTAAATTGGGAGTTAGAAACACAAGGAACCATGGTAAGTGTAGAAATGGTGGTGGTGGTGGTGGTGGTGGTGGAGGTTGTGCAGTATCTGTGTTAGCAGGCACTCCCAGGTCTACCACGGGGCAGCAGCTTTCCAACTGAATTTACCGTCGGAGTGATCTGGGCAGTAGCTTGGGCTTCAAAGCTTCTCTTGTCCCTGCCATTTTCTGAGACTGATTCTCTAACTTTTCTATTAGCCTTAAAATTAATTATTTTTCTGCTTAAGTTAACCAGAGCTGATTCTTGGTTGTCATTGTTGTTGTTGCTGTTTCCTCGAATGAAACCCTTGATACATTAATCTGGGTCTTCTGAGAAGCAGATGCCCAGACATGATAAAATATGCAGGGATTCTATTAGGGGAAATACCTGTGAAACAATGAGTGAGAAAGCTGGGGAAGACTGGGAGAGCCATGAGATCATGAAGCATGTTTGATCCCAAGTGAAGAAGGGAAGTTGGGAAGGTTTGGTGAAAGTACTCTAGACCACATGCTAGCTAAGGAAAGTGTTAAGGGCACCCATATGTGGAACCCTGTGTCTCCCAGGACCAAGGATACCATAGACATTGATTGAGAACAGTTCACAAGAAGTGTGGTCTTGGCACAAATATAGATTCTACAGAGCCCAGAGTTTATGAAGATGGGAAACTCAAAACTATCCAATGGGCCATTGAGTGTGGCAATAAGTAGGGTGGCTCATGCTTCTACTATTGGTTCCCAGATTCTTGTATTCTTCCTAGGATCACAGCGCCATACAAAAATCTCTAATTTAATAAATGCACTGCATTGTGAAGGACAACATCATCATTCCAGAGTGTTTCCTCCAAGCCGGGACTTCAGTTAGGAGGCCATTTCAGCATTCTATGAGTTTAGCTGTTTCTGGCTGTTATATGTGATACAACCAGTCCCCAAGGTAACAGTGCTGACTCAGGCTCTGCAGGCAGAAGAGGCAAATCCATATCCAGAAAAGGTACTTACTTATCCCTGTGAGGACTAACTGCTGGCTCTTTCAGGATGAAATTCTATTGCCATCAAGTAGCTAATCAGTCTAGCAATAGCGGCATATCAGGAACTCAGTGTTGGTTTCCAAAAAGCAGCAGTAACTAGATCAGGCTTGGTAAGTGGGAGTTCATTGGACCCACACATCTTTGACATCATAGCTACTCCATTCATGAGCCATTTGTGGAATGGCTAATTTAAAAGGCTGGCTAATGACAATAGGCTAAGTAATTTTGTCGACTTGGTTTTTCTTTAGAGAGCAGATGCTTGCTAGTAGATGTTAATGTGTGAAACCAAATATTTTACACTTTGTGCTCACTCTCATATATAAACATCCACATGCTTCTACCATGAGCTTCTTATCTCTAATATTCAAATCCTTTTTCTTTTAGGCCCTTGATCAGACAACCAAGCCATTTGCCACTGCCAAGAAATCTATATATACTTTCACCTCAGGCCACTAAGTAAATGACCATGTGCACTGCTTGCAACTCCAGGCTTTGGGAAGATTTTCCCTCTACACTTTCTTTCGAGGCCTCCCACGAACAAACTTTTAATGCAACCATTCTCCATTTCTAGCCTGCACCAATGTGCTGAGATGAACCATTGGTAGACCAAGCTCAGAATAATTTCCAAGCCAGGGAGAAACTGGTGCAATTGTGTTATATGGTACATATATGTAGGCTTTCTGCTCATGTTACTTAGACATGTCTTCTTGTCCTGGAGGTCAGTCCTCAACACGTCACTTCTATTTTACCGTGAGTGTTACTGGGCCCATCCAATCTTATAACTCTGTGAATCACAAGGAAAGCAGTATATGTGGTCACTTAGTGTCCCACAGTCAAGTGTCCAGGTCTATCCAAATCTATCCAGGGCTTAGTAATGTGCCAAGATACGGGGTCTTTAAATTTTTTATTTTATTGTGGTAAGAACATTTAATCTGAGACCCCAGGGACACATCTTACTTGGTCATGGTTTATGCTTCTTTTAATGTGGTATTGGATTTTATTTGCTATAATTTTGTTAGGGAATTTTCCAGCTATACTTATCAGGGATATTAGCCTGCTGTGTTCTTTACCTGTAATGTTTCTGTCTGGCTTTGGTGTCAGGGTAATGCTGGCCTCATAAAATGAGTTTAGAAGTGTCTCTCCTCTTCAATTTTTTGGAACAGTTTGAGAAAGATGGGCTTTAATTCTTCTTTAAATGTTTGGTAGAATTCACAAATGAAGCCATCTGGTCCTGGGCTTTTCTTTGTGGGGAAAGTTTTGATTACTGATTCAATCTCCATACCATTTATAAGCCTGTTTAGACTATATTTCTTCATGATTTTGTCATGGTAGGTTTTATGTTCCTAGGAATTGATCCATTTCTTTTAGATTATCCAGTTTGCTGGTGTGTAATAGTTTATAGTAGTCTTTTATTATCCCTTTTCCCCCCTCTAGTATCACTTAACTGTTCTTTAATTTCTGTTTTTATTTATTTGAGTCTTCTTTCTTTCTTTCTTTCTTTCTTTCTTTTTTTCTTTTTTTTACAGTTTAGCTAAGGGTCTGTCAACTTTGTTTATCTTTCTAAGAAACCAACTCTTAGTTTTATTTTTTCTAATTTTCAGCCATTATTTCTTTGAAGAAACTTTCTAATCCTTTCTCTTCTTCTTCTGGGATTTCATAATGTATACAATGGTGCATTTGATGGAGCCCCATCCATTCCTTGATCTTCCTTTACTTTTTTAATTCTTCTTTTCCTCTTTGCTCTCCTACTGAATTATTATGACCTTTCTTCAAATTTGCTGATCCTTTCTTCTGCTTGATCTATTCTTATGCTGAGTTCCTTAGCGAATTTTTTGGTTCAATTATTATTTTTCAGTTTCATGATTTCTTTTTAGTACTTTTAAAATATTTTCTATCTCTGTTGACATTCTCGCTTTGTTCATGCATTGTTCTCTTGACTGTGGTGAACATCTTTATGAGTTATTTTGAATTCTCTGTCAAGTAAAATGTATCACAGTTTTATTAGAGTCAGTTCTGAAGTTTTATCTTCTTCCTTTTTTGGAACATATTTTCTTGATTCTTCATTTTTCTTGACTATATGTGCTTGTGTCTGGATATCGTTCTGGCTGTGACTGCTGGAATTGACACATTCTCTTATAATTATGAAAGGGACTGTCTGAGGACAAACCTGCCACAGAAGGAAGAACAAAAAGATAGAAAGAAAATAGGTTTTTGATTTTATTGAGCTACTAAATTAAACAAGTCTGGAGCTAGCTTACCTTTGGAAGATTTATAAAATATAATACATAACCCATATCGTTTGAGCCAGTTGGATTGAATTTCTCTGTTACATGCAACTTAAGACACCATAAATGATACATAGTTCAATGCTAATTTAGTTTATGGTTTCCATACATTATCTAACTGATTCTACTATATCTCTGAGTCAGAACCAGCTATACAAAAATTCTATGCAGTGGCGGATAGTCCAAGAGAAAAACACAATTATATATATGTTTATAACACTTGACTTTCAGAAAAATGTGTTTATTTCTTAAATGCACTTTGATTCACCCTGTTTTCACTCTGTGCTGCAAGCAGGATCTCTTACCATTGGTCTGCTGCCTCCCCTCTATTTTTATCCTTTAATCATGGTTTACTGTTTACAATCCAGAGAAATAGCATTTACCAATGAAATAGTAGCTTCCCAGTTTTACCCGGGAAAGACACTTCATCCATTTACTGTGAAAGTTGTTGCTTTGAGGTTTACAGTGCTAGCTAAAAACAATGCAAAGTCAGAGCTGGCAGCATGATGAAGCAATTTTCTGGGTTTGTGATGCCCTCTGTTCATGTTCCACAACTTCTGTGTTTCTCCAAATCTGCCTGGCTAAATAATGACCATGCCAGTGATGACTATGCCTTATATGAAGAAGCCAGCAAGTACTCTGATATGATCCTGCTACTCCTTGTTGAGAGCGTGTGGACAACCAGAAAAAAAGATGAGGCATACACAAGGGCAACATTTTTTGAGTCTTCACCAAATCTATTGTATGTGGTTTTAAAAGAGTGGAATACACTAGATTTGGTGAAAATGCAACAAATGTAATTATTTCCCTTTTTTGTCATAAAAACCCTTTGCCTTCATCCTGTAATTGGGACCAAATTTGGGTTTCCGCCTCGATCTGTGCCCTTGGATTGTAATTTCGTAATCTGAAATAAACACTTCTTGCCTCTTATTTTGGCTTTCTATTTTTAGGTTAACAGCAGCATAAAAAATTAGCCCACACATACATCAGTAGTGATCTGTGCTGCAGTCACATTCCAAGTCATAACTGTCCTGTGAGGAGCTCTGTCCCCAGAGCTGCTATTCTTAATAATTCTAACAGCCAAGTCTGTGGTTTCCCACTGAGTTTTATTGTACTTGAGATTTTTTCTTTTTTTCTTTTTAAATAATGCAATGTTTATACTAGCAAATGCAAGTAATTTTAGGAATGGCCTCTTTTGTATTCTACCTTTGTATTTAAATTAGCCAGGAGTTTCCTTTTTTTCTTCTGCTCCTAGAGGAGATCCTTATCAAACCAAAAATAGTACGACAGGAACTACAGGGGTCTCAACATTAAACAAACAAGATGGGCTTAAGACTGTTAGTTTAATGATAATATAAGACAGAGAAGAAAGAGTTTTTTCTGGCAGTTGGTATAGATAGTTTCTGTTTGGAAAATATTAGCACATAAATTTAGAGTTTTTAACCTTGTGTTCAGTTTTAGCTCTATTGAGATTGAGGAATATTCTAAGGGTAAAATGACCTTTAAGACATAACTGAAAATCACATATCATCTTGTGCAAAGAGGGCCTATTTAGCAATCTATACAAATGGTTTCTAAATTAGAAAGAACGTTAAAAATTTATCTTGAATTTGTCTTACAATGTGCCATTTATTGATAGTAAATTATGTCTGTGGGTAAATTTTGCCAGATGATTAAAACCAATTGCTTATTAAGATATAGTCTCTGGGAGAATAGCCCTCTAATCTCTGGTAGACTATTGGTAGAATTTGGAAGGTAATGGAGTTTATTAGAATCGGTATTCATGACATTGAAAATGTGGTCTTACTCTTAAGAGAATTATAACGGAATTGCAGAGGGAAAGGTAACATGATAGAAAAAGACAAGCAAGTGAGACAATACTACAAAATTTATATAAACATTGAGTGGAGGCAAAGGTGGTAGATGTGGAAGGTGGTAGAGAGCAAGAGATGACTATACTCAAAACTAAGGATAATCTAGTCATTCATGAAAAATGAGCCTTGATCCAGACCTAAAAAAAATGTTGGAGCAGAGTTGATGAAGATGTAGAGAAATAGCATCTATTTGCTGCTGCCAGGAGTTTAATTACACATTTCCCAAAGACAATTTGCCAGTATGTTTAAAAACTTTTGAATATAATACTTTCTCATAATACAGTAATTCAATTTCTCTTAATTTAATTTATATACTATTTAATTGAGATTCTATAAAGGATGTTTATTGTATCATATTTTATGATAACAAAATGTTGGGACCAAATCCAGATCTGGGGGATGGTTAAATAATTTAAGATACATTCGTGGAATTTTGCTCTGGAAAAAAACAGAATGACTTAGGAGAATTCCCAAGTTATCTTAAGTTTAAAACTGCTAACAAAAATCTGTGAACTTACATCTCAAAATTTCTCAATAAAAAGGCACAGGAAAAATTAATAAAAGACTGATGGTTATATACTAAAATGTTAGTGGAAAATGATTATGGGTTATTTTAATTTTCTCCTTTAGACCGTATTTTCTCAAATGTATTTTACTTCTATAATTAATATTTAAGAAAAAGGTAGACCTATATGAAGGGGTAGAAAGAAAGTCTTAATAGAGAAAAATTGATGAAGAGGTGGCAAGAAATTGTTCCCAAGATGGAGTGGCCTTAAAAAAACAATCAGGCAAAACAAAGACCAACTTCACTGAAACCATAAGGTAATGTAGCTGGACAGATAATAGGTATAGTGGATGGAATGCCAAGAATATTAGGCTCAAGAAATTAAGTCAGGGACCTGTCCTAGACTCTTGCACAGGAAAATATAGTGCTAGAATCACTTGAGAAAGCTTTCCTCTGAAGCAGTCTGGCCATGTAAATAAAAATGTATTCAGGCCAAAAAAATACTGATTGTGGGATAATGCTTTGTGTAAGTGGAACACATAACTAGAAAAAGTATTTTGCCATTATTGGGGAAATTTAAAAAGCAACAATAACAGATGTTATTTATACACTTCTATATTATTAGGATTTTCTAAAAACAAAGTAAAAAATTAAAAGTGAAAATTTTATTCTTTCCTGATCTACCCTCTTCCTTCTTTTATTTATTTCTCCTCCCTCTCTCTTTTCTTTCTTCCTTCCTTTCTTTCTTCTTTCCTTCCTTCCACAAAACTGATAGCACTATACATGTTATTCTGTAACATGATTTTTCCCCTTAGCATAATACATCTTTTCAGTTCAATACATAAAATCTACAAAAGTCATTTTGAGTTGAATTTTGATATATTTTCTTCTACATCATAATTTGTCATCTAAATTTGTTCAGATCAGAAACTCACAATTTTTCTCAGAACTTAGTAACGTGTCCCAAATGACTCAACTCACAGTTGCCGGGGCTAGGATAAGAGCATTGGCATTTTGATTCAAGCAAATGTTCTTTATACTCTCCTAAAAGCTTACTTGTCCCTCTGTGCAAATTAATATACTAGATCCTTACTTAATAGTAAGTTTTACAAGGAAGGTGTGTATGAACACTGTGGCTTTTTTCATACATAAGTATTTCACACAGTGGGGGAAAAAATGCAGAGGCTTCACCCTGTAAAGAGAACTTTATCAACTTCTCTGAATTCTCCAGGATTGGCCAAATCCCATATTATGGTTAAAAAAGGAGAGAGGCCATTCCAGAGCTATTAAAAAATTACAATATGTTTTTCAAACACCAAAAGAGACACTGGAATCTGTGAACTAAAGCACAATAGATGAATAAAGCAAAAACAATCACTACTCTGGCCAGGTTTCAGAGGAATTGTGTACAGGTTCCTTGCTCAGAGCAAATTTATCATACTGTTCCTAGGAAATCTTAATTCTACCACTTACCCAGAGTAAGACAGTAAATCCGTTCACATAAATGTGATACATTTTCTATCCTTCTGGCAGGAATTTGGAGTTTAACCCTGAAAATACTCCTTGGTGAGACAGCTGAATATCTTGTGATTTTGATGCCACAAAGCAAATTAGAGGGTGTGAGAAGTTAAAGCTATGTGACCCAGACTTCATAGACATTGTGTTTGCATGACAGAAAACAAACGTTTTGGAAAGACCTTAAATGTGCTCTCATACTGCATAGATGTTCCTTACCCAGGTTCATCTGAGAAAACTTTCATCAAAATATATCTGCTGGGCACCACACTAAAACCTCTATCTTACTGAATCACAAGTTCCCAGCCTGTGTTAATGTTCTCCTTAGTCAGTCAACAGAATTCTGGGGACTCTGCTATATTGGTACAGACATCCAGGAAAGTGATACACCTTTGACAATGAGTTGCTCACAATTAACCTGCAGAATTATTGTAGAATAACTCACCTCTTTATTCTCTTCTAGGACTTTGGGGACAGGTAAATAAGTGGACACTGAAAGTGCTGATGAATAATCTGGTTATTACCTGTCATGATTTATAATAAGTAGTAAAGAAGCATATTTCAAGAAGTGAATAAAGTAATCATTAAGGACTTTTTAAATTATAGACCATCACATCCACAACATTATATAGCCCTCTCTGCATAAGCTTGGCATCAGAATAAGTATTTCCAAGAGTTTGAAAACTGAGTAATTTTTACCATATGAATGCCCCCGTCTAACATTATTGCAGAGGGTCTCTAAGAAACATGCAAAGTGCTGGTTACCAGCTAGTATTATTCAAACTGGTTAGTAGAGTGAAAAAAATCTTTTTCTTTTCTTCAAAGGCTTATGTCTCAGCTAGTACTAGAGATTTTAGTAAGGATTTCTAAGAAATAAACAAGAGTCCGGTAAATTAGCAACATCATACATTTCACAAAATGAAACCAAAAGGCATGAATATGTTTTTAAAAATACAAAAAGCCCAGAAAACAAAAACATTGCATTCAGCAGCCTGCCAGAGAAAGGATGCAAAATTCCACACCAACTCATCCTCACTGTGAGTGAGCAGTTATCAAGTGTCCTGCTTCAGGTCGAGAAGCGCCTAGTGACCAGCCTGAGCTGGGACTTTCCGCTCTGATCCAGTTGGATTTTGCCCAGTTAGAACCAAGGTTCTGTTTGTTTCACAGCAGAAAATGATTTGACTTTAAAAAGCAAAGAGAATGGAGAATATAAAATGTGTATGAAATTCAGTACATTAATAGGACACATCTACTACTCCAGAACTCTGTTCAACAATACACATGCACATAAGAATACATAGATATATATGTGTACATGGATATATACGTATATACATACATATACACACATGTGTATGGTCCTCTGAAGAACTGGTAGGTCATGATTCTTTAAAAAATGCTCATGACAATTTCTATTGTTAAATTCAAACTTATCTGATAATTCTCATAATCACTGCCATTTCTTGAGAATTGAGCACAATACAAGGCATCATGGGAGAATCAGAAAAAAAACAATACAAGCACTTACAACCTAGATGGGCTATAGAGGGTGGAAACAGATATATTTTCTGTTTTAATTTATTTGTGAGTTAAAATAAATTTCACAGGTAAGTACAGGACTAATTGCCAAATAAATAGTTCAGATGTGTGGTGGTTAATTTTGTGTCCCCTTGACTGAACTAAGGGATGGATGCCCAGATAGCTGGTAAGACAGTATTTCTGGAAGTGTCCCTGAGGTTGTTTCCAGAGGATATTGTCATTCGATTCAGTAGAGTGACTTATGACATCTGCCCTCACCAAGGTGGTGGACATAATCCAGTCTGCGGAGAGCACCACTAGAATGAAAACGGCAAAGAGAGGTTGAATTCTCACTCCTTCCTGAGCTGGGCTGTCCACCTTTTCCTTCCCTCACACATCAGAACTCCTGGTTCTCAGGCCTTAAAATACGTTTACTATTATTATTTTTGAAAAGGCAAGTGATTATATTTCTTTAAAATGTTATCTAAATACATATGCAGATATTTTAAAGAATAAAATGACTTGATGTCTAGGATTTTCTTTAATATCGTGTGGAATCACTGAAGAAATATGAGAGGTAAGCCACCAGTTGATAGTAAATTGGATAATAAATAAACAGAGGTTTACTATTTTATTCTCTTTACATATGTTCAAAATTTTTATAACAAAAAGTTTTAGTACCTGAAATAATACTGATCATTTTTACTCCTTACTCTAAATGATAAAACTTTTATCACCATGTTTGGGCACAAGCTTCCCCTCTAAGGAGATACCAAATATAGTTTTTAGCTCTTTTTCTATTTCTTCCTCATTCAGCATCTTAAACTCCACCAAATCCATACTGTCCTTATACTTGAATTTCCTGTAGGTGAGGGTGAAGCCCACTAAACAGTGAACCCCATCTGGGCTCTGCAAGGAACAAAATGACTTGCTTGTAAACACAGATGCTTCAGACGTCTGAAGGAATTCATTAGCAAATTTAAACTCTTCAATTGTTCGAGGTTTAAGAGTGAAGGAGTAGAGTTTTCGGTATTTATTCTTTTCCAGGAGGTCAGAATGAAGAAATTCTTGGTTTGCAATGTATTGCTCTCTTCTGATTTGGTCCAGGTACCAATGTTCTCCCTCTTCTGTCAAGCGGAAGATGGAAGGCACCTGTGGCTGATCCTTACCAGAAATTAACTCCAGAGGCTGCCACATCTGGCAAGAGCGTCCAAACCCAGCATCGACTATGTAGTTCTTGCCATCGATAACCACCATCAGCAGAAGGTGAATCATAGCATTGCTGTAGTTTTGGGCTGAAGTGTTGTAAACATAGCCTCCCAGCATTGCTGTCTCAAAACCAATTGTGGTCAGAG